>JAJQOW010000521.1:0-104544 GCA_037975125.1 Latrodectus hesperus
TATATATATAAAGATCAGAAATGTTTTAGCCTAATGTTTCTGGTATGGTGTTTTTCCCATAAAAAATAAAAACAAATGCAGAAAAATATTATTCAAAACTTAATTAAACATTTTGAGCATATAAAAGAACGTGAGACTCAGTTCTATTCAATCAGCTCAATCAATTTGTTGTGGAAAACATTGCAACTAAAAGTGAAATGATCAAAATTTGGAATAAATTACCTTTATAAAATGAAAAATATGACAAAGTATCTGGATTTAAATTTGTATCATAACTATTAAACAATATTACTATCCAACAAATTAAACTTGTATACTTTAAAATTAAATTTCTACAATGTAAAATTTTTTCAAGCCTTTATGAAATTTAATAAAATTCATCTGGAGATCACATTTCAAAGGCTTTTTCTAAATGTAAAAAATATGAAATAATATAAAAATTTCTTTTCTTGAAACATTTGTATGTTCAGTTTTAAGGTAAGCAAAAAATTTATGAAAATTATTCAAGGCATTCAAGTAAAATTTATGAAGTTTTTCTCAATACTAAGATAATGCTACAATTTTTTTAAAAATCATGGTGTGGAAAATAGCAGAGGGGTTATTTGAATATGCAGATGGTTAGTTTGTAATTTAAAATTATTCATGATCAATAAAATGCCAGAAAAATTAATGTTAATAAATCTGAACATTTATTAATAAGTAATGATTAGTTATAATTATTTTGAAATTATTTTAATTGGTAAAATATTAGTAATTTTTCTACAAAATAATTTTATAAATAGTAAGTATTATTGATTTTTTATTTATATATATAATTATCTTAACGTAAAAAAGTAATAAAAGTATAAAAAATATTCATTCTTTTGATTTGGCAATTTTTAAAATGGCTAGTTTTTGGAATGTATTTCACAAATTTTGGGATTTATTTATCCTTAAAAGAAGTCTTCCTACGTAAAATGAAGTATAAATATTTTGAGATTGATATGGATTTTATGTAATAAATGTTTTTTATTTTAGAAATAAGTGTATTATCATTGTACGATAGAATACTTAAATAAGCAAAAGTGATTCCTTTATCTTTGCCATATTCTTTTAATACTAAGATCTTTAAGGACCACTGATATATTTGATTTCAACTCTTCTGCCTTCTAAGAAATCCAACAAGTTCTATTTTGGAATCTTAGAGACCACAAGTTATGAACCCATCATATTTAGTCTCTGAGCTGGTAGTTGAAATGTTTAATATTCTGCTTTGCAGTTTCATAATTCTTAAATTTGATTTCACATTGAAGGTTATGACTATGTGTAGGTCCTTTTCAAATTAGATTTGTTGGGCAAAAGTTTCTGAAGAGCAACAAATTAATCAAACCAATCATAATATTTAGGTACTGATACTACATCTTTATTGTATAATGAATACAATAGTAATTTATATCTATATGCTCAATGTGTTTCATCTTGCATAAATCACATATGATAAGTAGAATGCACTGCATTGAATATATATGATATATGTATTCAATGCAATGCATAATATATATATAAGATATGCACCAGAAATATTAACAATTAGTTTCTTGGGAAAAAAGATGAAGTTCATGTCAAGTGTGGATCATGATTTTAGATTTTATAATAAGTATTGTTATTATGCAGCAGTGTGTGTATTCTTAATTTTTTACAAGATTTCTTAGACACCTGTTGATGAACTAACAGTTGAGAGGTTAGTTTTTTGGCCTTCGATTATACAGTTTAATTTCAAATCACATTTTGCGCATGAATGTTTGTAATAGTTTGGAATCCAATTTAAACTGTAGCTCTTAGTCCCTGTGAACAAAAAATTACTGTTGAATTTCAAAGAAATCAAACTCTGGCATCTATTTGATAATCTTGCTGTCAGAATGTAATAAAGACTTTTTATTTATATAAATTTAGCTATCTATTAACTGTATTTTGTTTTAATAGTTCTTTTGAATTTTATTTCCTATCATAATACTTGTGTAACTTCTATATATTTTTGAGTTATAAGTTGTCTGTATAAGTAATGAGTGATAAT
This sequence comes from Latrodectus hesperus, assembly GCA_037975125.1. NCBI lineage: Eukaryota > Metazoa > Arthropoda > Arachnida > Araneae > Theridiidae > Latrodectus > Latrodectus hesperus. Next base: position 2,054 of record JAJQOW010000521.1, read on the forward strand.
TATGCATGCAATTTCATTCATGTTCATGTAATAAATTTTTTTTTATTTTTTAGGAAAATCATGGATTTTGTAGAAGGTTCCTTTACAATATTTGATTATCTTGTTTTCGGCTTAATGCTAGCATTTTCTGCCAGTATTGGCATTTATTATCGATTTTCTGGAGGACGTCAGAAAACAAATAAGGAATATTTTCTTGCCAATAATGACATGCCAATCGCTCCTGTTGCATTTTCTTTAATGGCAAGTTTCATGTCAGCAGTTACAATACTTGGTGTGGCATCAGAAAATTACATGAATGGAACTCAGTTTGTCATCATAAATATAGCATACATTATTGGAACTCCAATTTGTGCTTTTGTTTTCTTACCTGTCTTTTTCCAGATGCAAGCAACTAGTGCTTTTGAGGTAAATATTTTGTCATGTTTTTTCCCACCATAATAATACTGATGTTAAAAAATAAAGTACACTATTTAATTGCTCTTTCTATTAAATTTTATCCAAAATCTATTGTTGTATAGAAAAATATACTGTCCATAAAATTTTTTTTTAAAATTCTTTTACTATCTATATCATATTAATTTAATTTGAAAGGCACTGATTAAGATTTATGTAACATGTATTTTTTTCAGCTTTTATAAAATTAAGAATTCACTTCTGAATAACTTCAAAGATTTTTCATAAAAAATATATTTATTTTAGGAATAATAATTGGAATAAAGCATTTTACATTTTGTACTTTTACTTTTTATAAACTTGGCCAGTTGTACTAACTATTTATAAAATTCCAAAGATTACAAGTTATTGCTATTTTTACTTGTATTAGATACATCTGTGTGTGAATTATTATGATATGGCCATATTTTTTAGGTTAGGAGTAATCAAGCTCTTATTATTAATTAATAAAATTATTTGTAATTAAATATATATTTTATTTAAGTAATTATGTTTAAAAGAATTTTTACTTAAAATGAATGGTCTAATTAAGGAGTTTATTATTTTCATTAATTTAAATTAAAAATTATAGAATTAATTTATTAATAAGTAGAATTTAATTTAAAATAATTTAATATAATGTTAATTTAAAAGTGAATTTATTGGTATATATGTTAATTTTTTGCACATTTAACTTTTCCTCCTCAATGAAATATGTACTTCGTGATTATAAGAAATTCTTATACTGATTTATGTGTTAAATTATGTATATATATATTATTACCAAATTATTTTAGTTATTTACTAGCATATATTAATATTTCTATACATATGATTAAATGAAATTTTTTATATTTTATAAAGAGATCTTATATTTGCTATCTATTATATTAAATCTTATATTTGAAATTTTGATCCCTTCATTAAAAGCAATTATGATTAAAATATTAGAATATATTTGAAGGTAATGCCATAATTTTCGCTTTTTTAAGCAATGTTTTTATCAAGATAATGTAAATATTTTTTTTTTACTTTTTGTAATATTTATGTTTTATTAAATTATTTAATAAGTAACTCTCTGATTTGATTCTCTTAATATTAGTTATTTAAGTAATATATAATTTAATTAGATAATTGATTAGATTTTTCTTGAGTATATTTTTTATATAATATGAGAAATAACAATTGTAGTTAAATAAAAAATAAAAAAATAGATTTAGAGCACATAGTAGCAGAAAAAAAATTTATGATTTAAAATTATGAGGAAAATATTATCACAAATGGATTCTTTGAAGCAGTAAAATTTAAATAATGCCAGTTTAACATTCCATAATGAATGCTTAACTGTTGAAAATTGTAATGTTGGATATATATTGCCTTTTGGCTTTCTGAGAGTATTTTTCAAAAAGATAGTGGTCTATATTCATGAGTAGATGAAGAGAAAGAGAAATCTATCAAACACATATTCAAATAGATGCATTTGAAAGAAATGAATTGTAACATTTTTCTTTAATTGTGTGTGTGGTTAAAACTACAATATGCTCTTCCACTATGATAAGTGTTGTTTTAACACTAGATAGGAGAGCATAAAATTAAAGAAACCATTAATTTTATTGAAGCATCATACTTCTAATGTTTCTGATATTAATACTTTTAATGTGAAAACTAAAGTACTGAAATTTGATGAAGAATGAATTTTGATAAATTTTTAGAATTTGCTGCTGTATCAGTAAAAGATAAACTGGCAATATTTCATTATGTAATCCAATTCAAACTTATTTTTTGTGAATGGAGTAATTTTATTTTTGCTCATAATTATGAAATGTTAAAATTGCAATTTGTCGAGCCATTTAATTTGCTTATGCCAATTATGGAATCATTAATATGTTACCAGAAAGCTACAATTCCATTTATTTATTTTTTTACAATGGTGTTTTCTTTGTTTAGTCAAAAAATTTTGCATCAGTGTAGTTACTGATATTATGATAAAAACATTTTAATGATACAGAAAATGTTATGATACATGCAAGAAACAGATGTAATGGTACACAGAATATAGCAAGATCACACAAAATATACATTTTGTGATTTCTACCATCTGGTGTGAAATCAGAACTTAATAATATAGCACATTCATATCTTTTAATTATCATTAATGTTTTCTTGCGTAGTTGTTCATAAATTCTTTTATTAAGTTGAAAACATTTTTTTAATGAAAATTTATTACTGTTTTATTGCAGTATCTAGAAAAGAGATTCAGTAAGGGAACACGCTTACTAGCCAGTTCTATATTTATTTTTCAAATGGTAAGTTTAAGTTTATAAGATACGTATGTAACTTTCACACTAATATTTTTCATAATAAATTTTTATATACAAAAGAATACATTATGTTCATACTTATAATAATTCTTACAATTTTATCATGTCCTATAAATTTTTCTGAATAAAATTTTTTGCTTAAAAGATGAATCTTTTTCTTTGGAAATTTAACCTGTTACACATGTCTTGATTATTGTGTATGTATTATATAGTGTTTGTTTATTCAAAATTAAACTCACAAATAATCATCATTTTTAATGTATTTATATATTTTTTCCTTTTTAAAAATATTTTAAATTTGTGTTTCTTTAATCTTAAACAATTTATATTGTTTTAGACCCAAATTTTTACTTTATATACAATTTAGCAAATATTTTACTTTCTGTTCTGGACCTGATATTTATTTTATTTTATGCAGGTTTTGTACATGTCTATAGTACTTTATGCACCTGCTCTTACCCTTAGTGCAGTCACAGGACTTTCCACGTGGACATCAGTGTTATCAATAGGCACAGTTTGCACATTTTACTGCACAATAGTAAGAATGTTGAATAGTTTTTATCAGATTAGATGCCACAGTTTCTTTGTTTTTTTTTTTTAATTACTGTGCTACCAAAAATTTATGATTTCCGAGTGTAACAATGATAATGTTTTGAACAGAATATGAATGAAAGGAGAAAAACAATGTCACAATTATTTCCTAGCCGTTCTATTTTTAAAAAGTATAAAGTTAATCAAAATGAAGTGATCAGGGATTGAGCCCATACTAACAAGATGAAGCTGGTAACAGAATGGTTAACACTCTGGTTTTCAATAATTTGAAGGCCAACTTCTCAGTTCCGGCATGAATGTTTCAAATACTATGGATTATGATTCAAATTTTTGTATTAATTCATGTATGGGATAAAAGATCTTATTACAATAAATCAAAATAAACAGAATTTTAACCAAAGACAGATTTTTAAAGTTCAGAATGTTGGGAATGATACATCATATGGAACCTTTTTGTTACTTTGATAAATAAAAAAGTATGCTTATCATCTTTAATTCTGTTTAATATTCCTGTCTGATATTGGATTCCATTGTAGGTTTTAATGAAGTTAGAGTCAAGAAACCACAAAGAAAAGATATATTTTCTTAGAAAAGTTTTAAAATGTGTGTTTGTTCATTTATTTTATGTCATGATCACCTAAGAAAATATCTTTTTGCTTTCTCATCTTTTTTTACAGGCATAAAAATCACGTTAAAAAATAAAAATGATGCTTTGTAAAATAATTAATATTTTAAAGGTTAACTTTATTATGTAAGAATTATAAAAATATATTCATGTTTATATAATAGCCTTATATTCGAATAATGAATTTTTAAATCAAATCTTGATTATAAAATTTAATGTATCATATTGATTAGTGTGATCAACTTTTTATACAATTGTATAAGATTTTAACCATTAAATATAAAGAGAAAACATTGTAAGAATAAGGTCTGTCCTTGATGAAACAAAAACAAATGGTAAATAAGTTTTTTTATAAATTATTTTCTTTAATTTAAAAGAGTGCCTGTTTTTTAATAAAAATGTACTGCTTTGTGAGATTCAATTTTTAATCATTTCCTGGTCAGTTATTTATTCACTGGGAAAATGGTAGAATGAAATGTAAATTTAAGTAAAAAAGTTGATTAAAACTGTAAAACTAACAATTTTATGTCTCTTCACTTAAGACTGTTCATAAAAGAGATTCACCTCCTATTAAAAGACTATGAAAAAATTCTTATGCATGAGAAATATTGGGTAAAAACAATTCTTTTTATTCAGAGCCACCACAAAACTCTAAAGGGTTTCTTTTCTGTTTCTTCTAAGGGACTCTAATTCTGATGAAAGTCCTGCTTATGTTTTGTTGTTCATATTAAAAGATAATTTATTTTATAGTTTGCTGTATTGAGATTTTAATGCGTTTAAGTTGATTAGTAGGAAAGTATTTTATAAACAAATGAAAAGTTTTTATGATTTAGAAAGGAATCTGCTATTTCTAAAATATTTTCGTTTTTCATTTTTGTCAGGGAGGAATGAAAGCTGTCTTATGGACGGATTTATTTCAGTCTCTCTTAATGTTTTCTGCTGTGTTTGCTGTCATTGCTAAAGGAATTATAGATGTTGGTGGGTTTTCTAAAGTATGGGATATTGCTAAAGCGGGTGATAGAATCGAATTTTTTAAGTAAGTTTTTCAAGTGTTTATGAAGTTTTTATATTTAAATTTTAATTTTGCCAATTTTTAAATTTGATTCGAGGAAAAATTCCTACAGTTTTGATCCTGATCCTACAGTTAGACATTCAGTTTGGAGTTTGGCAATTGGTGGTATATTTACATATGTATCAATATATGGCATTAATCAAGCTCAAGTTCAACGTCTTCTCACTGTCAAAAGCTTAAAAAAATCTCAAATGTTAGTGAGTATGATTTTTATTTTCAGATTTTAAATGTCTTTTTTTATTGTTTGTTTCGAGATTTAGGACTCCAATCATCTTTATAGAGTAAAATAATTCTATATTTAAAAGAAAAATGTTATACGTAGCTATATTTCTAATTACTTTTAAAACCTTTTCTAAACTCTACAAAACTAAACTATTAATTTGATATTTATAATAAACTCTTTTCAAAATGTTAGTCTTATATTGGTCTGACTTTTTATCCTGGAGGCATCATTCCCTTGTTCTGAAGCTAGACGTTTAATACCTGGTCAGGCCGAAGACCTCTATTCTGAGAAATATTGTGAGATCCATAGGTTACCATTTCTATGTGTTAGTATGGCTAGATTTAATATTAATGATGGCTAATATGTTTATCTAGTCACTTGATCTTTATTTAAAATGGTTAAATATGTTTATAACGACTTCAATCAGTAGAAATAAGCAATTAGAAATCTAATTTATATAAAATCTCCTTTTTTCGAACTTGCACTTCAATAATATAATAAATTAAGTATTATTTTTGTATACATATTTAAGAAATTAAAATTCAAACTGTGTAATAATTTTGAATTGCCTTAGAGTTTGTTTATTCTACTAATAATAAAATACAGTTTTTGGATTTATATGTTTATTTATTCATATATTTTACCAAATTAAAATGAGTAATATTTTGATACTTGTACAAATTTTTAAAATTAAATTTGTTAATCAAAATTCATTACATTTCAAAATTAAAAGAAAAAACTTTTTGATTACAAATCGAATAGGTTATTTTAAATTTTATAATAAAGAACTTTTTTCTTGCTTTCACAGAGCTCTATTCATCAATTGGCCCATTACAAGTCTTCTCAGTATTACAACTAGCTTAGCTGGGATTGTTGTTTATGCAAATTTGTCAAAATGTGACCCTTTGTTGAGATCGCAAGAAACACATGTGACTTCACCTGACCAAGTAATTTTTTACAAAGTTTTCAAAATGATGGCTATTTTTGATATTGATATGAGTTTATGTATACATTGCCTAATATTATTTTGATCTATTAACTCTATCATATGCTTATGTTTACCAAAAAAAGAAAAAAAAACTAATTATAATGAAACTATAAGAACTTGTTGTTGGCAAAACATCAGTATATTCTGATGTTAATAAAATCAGCTTAAGAATGAATTGTTAATGACTTGACGTATTCTGAATTAATGTTACGATGAAAATATTTTACTTTTGTAAATATTTTAAGAGTGAATATTTTCTACAGAAAAGTAGAGTGATATGAATCTTTTTATGTTTTATAAAAAAAAAAATTAAAAGGAAATTTTTAAAATCTTGATTGTTTGAGTGTGATTTTTCATTTTAAATGTTTAAAATAATGACTACATTTCTTAACAATTAAGTATCAATTGTATAGGAGTGCTTATTCAAAAATGTTATTTTTTGGTTATATACTTTTATAACTGTTTCTACTTATTGTAAATATTTTAAAATTTTTTCTTCTGAAATTGTAAATGTTGTCTCTTATTTTTTTTAAAAAAATTAACATTTATTCAGAAGGAAGGCTAAAAGATCAGAGCAAAACAAAGTAAACAATCACTCATAAAATTGTCTTTCTTTTTTTAAGTTTAAGTTATACTTGGTAATCAGAACATGAAAATGTTAAAATGTCTTGTGTGACACTTAAATATTTTTCAAATATTTTTTAAATTTTACTGTCTAGGTTAACAGTTTATAGAATCATTTATAAATCATTAAAAAAATATCTAGTTGATACAAAGGCATATAATCAAAGAAGGCAAAGAAATCAAATATTAATTTCATGCCAGTTGGATTATTGTTTTGTGTTATGTTAATCCTGTCAAATATTTTTGTAAACTATTTTCGAACATTTCATGATAAAAATTGATGCTAATATGGAAAAAATTTCTTCACTTATAATCAAATTAAAATGAGTTGATACCACATAGTTGACTTATCAACTAAATCTATCAAATAGTACTAAATTACAAAAGAACACAATTTCAAGTAAAATAATTCCATGCATATGTATTTAAAATTAATAATTTTTTAAAATTTTGATGTATATCAATATTTTTTCTGTAAAATATTTATTCTTAATTAAGATAACACGTATAGAAACGTTCGCAAAGATGTATGAAATTCAAATTTGATTTTTGAATGCAATTTCCTTTGTAAAACTGAATTCATTGCTTAATATGTTTGCTTGTAAAATGGTAATATGGAAAAAATTTAATGATACTAAATAAGTACTAAATAAAATATATAAAAAGAACAAAATTGATATATCTAAGTGATGTACGATAATATGTCATTGAAAGAAATATTGAATGAATATTTGAAAACTTACAAACATTAACAATAGGCTCTCCATGATAGTGATGTATTTATATCAACATGCTGAGTAAAATTATATATTTTGCTGTAATAATATAGTAAGGTTGTAAATATTGCAAATATTACTTTTTATAAATTTAACCATAATATATCATAAAACCATAAATGCCTTAACGTATCCAACACATTTCTTATAGATTCTGCATATTGTGAAATGGTAATTTTAATATATATAAACACAATTTTTTTTTGTAGATTCTACCATATTATGTGATGGTTTCCCTAAGTTCCTTTCCGGGACTTCCTGGTTTGTTTGTTGCTGGAGTGTTCAGTGCCGCTTTGAGCACTGTGTCTTCTGCTATTAATTCTCTTGCTGCTGTAACTGTGGAGGACTATTTACAGCCACTATGTTTCAAATCCTTCTCTGAGAAAAAAGTTGCATGCTTTACCAAATTAACAGGTGTAGTATTTGATTTACTTATTTCATTAGAGGATAACTGAAACATAGATAGCTATATAAAGGGTTATTGTAAATTAAGAACCTTTAATTTATGTTATAAATAATATTCCTACCTGAAACTTATTCTGTATTCAATTTTTTTCTCTGTTCTGAATCTCTTCTGTTTATAGGCGAAGAATGTCTGAAATAAATTTATTATTATTGTGATTAGTTTATTCAGTTTATTTTTAAAAATAAAATTCAAAAGGGAGTGGTAAATAAAAAAGGGAAATAAAGACTAAACTGTTCAACCTCTGGGACTTGAATGGGATTTTTTTGTGTTCAGCTTGAATCTTCCTATGCAATTTTTAATTTTTAAATGGCCAACAAAGCACTGTAGAACATCAAGTTAAAAAAATTATTTTTAATCCAATAAAAATATAATTAAACAGAAATGTAAAATAAATTTGTTAAAATGTTTTGAATTTCATCTGCTCACTCATGTTAACATATGCAAAGTCATAAAAGCTGGAAGCTAGGAGATTATTCACTTTTAATGTAGATGAGATAAAATATTTCAGGATTTTTATTGACACAAAACTTCAATAAGAAAAGTATATTTACATTTCACACAGTAGTGCTGCTAGATGAATGGTTAGCTTTTACTAGCTTTGAGTTTGGGGGTAAAAATTCCACCTTCAGCTTGAATATTTGTGTGTGTGTGTTTTTTTTTTTTTTTTTTTTAACCACTTTAAACTGTAGATCCCAATCTGATTAACCCTTGTAAGCAATCAATTGACCTTTCAGAGCCAAACAAAAACATAAAGATGTATTCTGTTAATTTTTGTTTTGTAAAATTAAGTATAAGGTATTTCATTCAAATGTTGATAATTCGAAACGATAGTAGAATATTTTCGAACCATTTTCTGTTAATGGTAAAGGAGTGTTTTAAATAAGCATGAGAAACTTTTCCTCACTGTACAAAATGGGTCCAAGTATGGTATTTGTAACAATGTCACATAAAACTAATTTACAGATAAGGAATTTTGTCTATAAACTACTATGCTTCTAGAATTTGTGTTGAAAGCTTAAGAGGAAAGAATGAACTGTAAGCACACACACAAATTATAAAAACTCAAAGATTAAGAATTGTAGAGGATACAATAATGTAGGTTGTTATTCTCTTTCTGGATTACCTCCTGTAGATATAGTAATTGTAAGTGAAAAAATCACTTACAAAAGTGTTTTTTTCAGATTAATTTAGCAATAACTGAACACAGGGCAAACTACTGATTTCCAAAATAGTGTGCAACTGCTGCAGAGTTTGCTATGGTATTATAAAGATTTGTAATCGTGTAATTTACTAGCACATTTGGTGAAGGAATGCTCTTCCAAATACAGATTGAAGTCCAATAGCTTAGAATGTATCCTTCTTTGTATTAACAGAGCACTAAAAAAATCCTCAATGGAATGGTATGCAGAATAGGAGCATGTACGGTAAACTTGCTTTCCACATGTGTGCAATTGACTTTACATGTGTAGAAAGGCATTGTGCAATAAAGTCAGTCTGATCTTATTTCTTATTTAAAAATGCTTAGCGTCATATTTATTGTTGCAGCACCCATATTATATTTTAATGTATGCAAAGAGATTATATTAATTATAACTGGAATAAATAATTTATCTTTTTCTCAAATACTAAATAAACTGAAAGGTTCTTCCAATAAGTGCATTATAGACTTAGCTACTTTTGTATTGATTTTAAGCGAAATCGATTTTTGACTGGACATGGAAACAAAACAAATAACTTTTAAAATTATCATGATCAAGCAAGTATATTTGTAAGAGTGAGTCTGACTGAAAATCCTGTGTTTATGCTTCTACATTGCAAAACTATTATGGAAATGAAGTCTTTGTAAAGAAAGATGGCTAATATTTATACCATGGCTTTCTATTTTTAAGACTTAGTTCAATCAATAGTTATTTTTTTTCTGGGAAATTATTGATTTAAAATATTTTAAAATTTTGTTATTTGCATTTTTTGTCATATTTACTATCTTTTAAAAGTTTTCATTGAATTAGCACTTTTTAAGTTCTATTTGATACTTGGTAGTGCACATGAAGATATATATTGTTCTTTCAAATAAAAAATATATATTTAATAATTTTTATCTTATTTACAAGGGGAAAATTAATATGCATGAGAAAATGGTTAAATAATCAATAATGCTTATTTTCTATATTTATATTAATTTTCCCCTCTTAATACTTTAATAGTAATTAAACTTTAAGAATAAATATTTAAACAAAATACTTAAGAATAAACAATTCTAAAACTGTCAATATTTAACTGAAATTATTTAACACAAAAACCTATAATAAAATGATTTAACATGATACAAGAAGATAAGTGAAGATAAGAGAATGCAATAACGTATAAGAAGTTAAATTAGGAAAAAGAAAGGTCTATGATATATTAAAGCTAAAAGTTAGATTTCATTCCATTTAATATATTAAACAACATTTTTAAATATGAATGATGCATTAAAATAAAATTGCATAAGTTTTGAAATAAATTATATTTTGTATGCATATTTTATTTAAATGTATAATTGATGCTTAAATTTTTTTATTGTCTGTTTGTCTCATATTTGTTAGAGACACTTAAGAAAATCATTTATTTTAATAAGCAGATTAATTTGCCTACTTGAAGTGTTACTTTTGTATTTTTTAATATTCTAGCACTACATTTAAGGTTGTAATCATTAATTTCATAGGCTTGTTGATTATATATGCATGTCTGTAAGCATACCAATGAAAAAAATAATTTATTCAAAAACATATATTAGTTAATACTGCTTTTTACCTATTGAATTGCATTTATTCTTATTTTAAAGAAAATTTATTTCAATCACATCTGTTCACTTTTTAGCCTTTGATGTTACATGGTTTTAGTTATAATTCTGCCTAATCTAAAGACAGGTTAGCATTAAGGCAACATTAAATTTTGTCAATTATTTATGAATTTTTATTTTAAAAATATTAATATCAGTATGTGCCTATTTATGTACATATTAAATAATTTTTTTTCCTACTCAATATAATAAAATAATAAAAATATCCTAAAATATAAGCCTGAAAGCTTTTGAAAATCTCACATTTCTTAATTAAACTTGTTAATATGGTTATTTTAAGCTAATTTTTTTTACAATGAACTATAATCTAATATCTATGTTGCTCATAAGAAAGTTTACTATTCCATTTTAATCAATGATTTGATTTTCTAAGGGTGCTTATGCATTTATGTTTTATATGAAATCTCAATTAAATTTTTTTGTCATAACTACCTGTATTTTTACTGAATATATCTGATTAAAATTAATATGAACTAAAATATCATGAGAGTTTCTTATAAAATTAGCATTAAACATGTTAGAATGCTCAATTTTAATTGGATAGATGTTCTAATTTTAACAATATTGTTATTTATCGACACAAAATTCATTCCAATTGAGATAGTTGGCTGTAGGTACAAGCAACATTTTGTTGTATAATATTGATATTTTAAAACCATTCATATCAAAAAATATTCTAAATTTTTCTTTTAGCTTTATCATATGGGCTACTCTGTATTTTGTTGACTTTTATTGTGGAAAAATTAGGAGGTATTTTAGAAGCATCCTTGACAATATTTAATGTTATCGGAGGACCAATGTTGGGATTGTTTTCATTAGGCATGTTATTCAAAAGAGCAAATGCCAAGGTACAAAATTTTTAATTTATCTTGTTTTAGTTAAGTAAAACCATAAAAAATAAAAAAATTTAAAAATATTTAGCAAATTGTGCTTACTATTATTACCGAATAATAGAATAACCTTTATTTTATACATTTTTTAAATTGTTAATTATTATTGTGATAATCTCTCCTGCTCTCTTTTTTCTTAATTTTTATGATATTTTTTAATATTCTTGTTTTAAAAATGAGTTCATTGTGAGCTTTAGGCATTTCTGACTTCAAAAGCTACATTTAGATTTGTTTTACTGTTTAATTATATAGAATAAAATAGTGTTATTTTAATGAATCGTGCAGAAAGTCTTTACATTAGTTCTAACTTTATTAGTAAGTTTAAAAGTAATAGAATAGAAAATAAAAATTAAAATATAATTAACTTTAAAATTTATTTAAATTATAGTGAAGATATATAAATTTCTACTAAAACTGATTTTACTAATTTTTTTGTTACATTTCTTATTTTATGTCTTGTTTAGATAATTTTAAATAATTAAGTTTCTTTTAATAGAGAATCATTAATGGTTATCTTGAACAAAATTTAGTTTTCTGCTATTTTGTGTTTAGTAACATGGTTAATTAAATATATTTTTATTTAAAAATAATTCTCAGTTTGAAAAACAATAAATAAAACACTTTATGTTTAGAAACAACTCAACATTATTTTGTTTAGATAGTTTAAAAATGTCAGTCTTGATTATAGACAAAGCAACAGCCAGAAAGATTTGCCAAAAACTAAATTGAAAATGTGTGAATGTTTTTCTGTTATTTTAAGGAAACTAATTTACATTTTAAAAGTAGTTACATTGTTAGCTATTGTTTTGGGTTACCAATGTTTTCCGCTCCAATTGACAACTGACTAGACAGCACTCTAATCCTTAAGTCAAAAGTTAGTGCATCTGGGAGGTTGATGTTTTGTAGTAGTTCAAAAATTGTTTTGAACTGTGTCAGCCATACTTTTGAGTTAGCTCTAGCGAGTAAAATATTATTGTAGATTAATAACAAATAAAATTAAGTTGGAGCATATTTTTTTAAAAATTTTCTTAAAATTCTGTTTTACTGAATGTTGATAATTAGCAATTAATATTGTAACTCACCCATTGCTATTAATTATTTTTATTTTGTTAATGAAGCATTTTAATTATCAACATTAGCTTGATTTAGAATCAGAGTTTATATTCAGAGCCAACATTTAATCCATTGGCCAAAAAAAAAAAAAAACCTTTTTATGTGTATAAAAGTAACAATTGAGGTTATGTATGGTAATGATCTGTATTTCATTAAAAAACTCTTTCCACTAAATATTTTAAAAATATATTTGTATAAAATTATATTATAAAATAATTATAAAGAAAATTTTTTCCATACAATTAAATAAATACAATATATTTAATTCACTGAATTTCATTACTTTTTAAGATTTTTTAATAAATATATTCTAACATAACTTTAATTAATCATGCTTCAACCATCAATTTTCTTAAACATTTATAAAAATTTATTGTAGATTTATTAATTCCATTTGAGTTTAGGCACATGTCAATATTTTCTGTAATTTCTGTGAATTAAATATGATTTTCAAACATTTTTTAGTTACAATTTTGACATTGAATAATATGATACCAAGTCGCGTTATAATGTAAATTATAACTACATGTGTTTTCTGTCACCTACATATATCACCATTTTTGATGGCAATTAAATTTATTTGTTTCCTTTTTTTAAATAAAAAGCTGAAACAGTGTATATTCTTCCATAATCATCCAAAAAAGCTCCGACTGCCTTTAGAATGCATTGTTTTTATTTTTCCTGTCTTCAGAATAAGTCCTTTGTTGATGTAACTTTCCTCCTTTTAAATTATGATGTATCCCTCCTTTTAAATTAACAATGCTGTTAATTCTTTTTAATTAATGTTTTGTGTATGCTTCCAAAATCACAAAATTTTACAGCATCTATATCTCATAATGAAGGGAATCCCTTAATTTCTAGATTGTAATATTGCACTAATTTCTTTTAATTAGGAAAAACCTTGGAAAATAATTATGAATGATAATTATGGATGAATTTATTTCTTACTCCTGTATAATTAAAGCTGAGAGACTTAAAATTGCTTGATTTACAGGGATCTGTGATTGGGTTTCTTGCCAGCTTAGCTTTTTGTTTATATATTGGACTTGGAAGTATGCTGATAAAAAATAAAAATATTCCAGTATTCCACCGTTCTCTGGAGGGTTGTCCTGGAAATTTTACTGATCTTGCGACAAATAATATTAACAATCTTACTGAAATCCAAAGTCTGGCTGCAACTTTTGAAGAGAATTGTACCCTGGATCAAACTGAAAAGTGAGTACACAAATAAAAGTAAAGTAAAATAAAAAAATGAACAAATTAGTTTTTTCATGGTAGATAGTTTTTGCCTTTGTTGATAGTCTTTACTAATCCCTGTAGTTGTAAATATTACAAATATTAAAATGTGTAAAATTATTTTTGTAGTCTTAATACATTATCTAGTCTTTTATCCATTATTTATGCTATTTAGCTGTCCGTGTAGTTATTAGTACTTTGGCTTTCCATCCAGTAGTTTCTGGATTCTGCTCCAATCTCTTGAGACTCTTGCCTTCTGTTTAACAGTTTGTGGGGGTGAATCCCAGCTTGGTCATGGATGTTTGTCGTGGTTCTGTATCCTCTTTCAACCCATAAGTCCCTGTCCAATTAGCTATCATATGGAAAAAATGACTGTTGGGTGACAAACGAACCTGTTGAGGTTAAGAATGAACTCACATCATTCTTTTGATTCTGGTGTCGATGTGTATAATGATCTAGAATTCATTTTAAACTCCAGATTTTGATCATGATTTTTATGCTCATGAGTGTTAAACTCATGTGCATAAAAATCATAGTCACTAACAATCTATTTGCATATCATTGTTCAAAATCATTTTGCATATGGAATACATTTACTCCATGAAATTCATTTTATGTACTCTGTTATATTATTTTATGAATATCAATAAATGTGGCTTAGTACAAAATATAATATTTGCTGGACAGTTACATCTTTAGCCTTCATTTTAATTGTTAATCATTTGGATTCCATTCCTGGAAGGGATGTTTGCTGTGGTTTGTAATTCACATGATCAAACAAGCTTTGTTGCACCATATATGACTACAGAACAATCGATTAACTTTTAAAATATTTACTGAAAGCCAAGTTGAAAGACTTCAAATGTTGAACACAATTGCATCTTCTTTACCTAAACATTTCTTCTCTTAAAAAAAAAATTGCTATTCAAGGTATACAAAAATATTTGCAATGAAAAATATTCTATTAAATTAATAAATAGTATGGTAATATTAAAAATGGAATTTATATACAAATGAAAGCAAGCTGCTTTTATTTGTATGAAGTGGTTGATTGCTTTATCAAGCTAAATTTAATATAATGAAGTATATTTATCTATTTTTGTGTGTAAAAATTCTATTATACCTAATAATTTTTATATAATTTTTTAGTATACTCAAAAATTGCATTTTGTTTAAGAATTTAAATCTTATCTTAAAAATTTAAATACAACAAATTAAATGTAAGAATTGCTAATTAGAATATTCTACTCCTAGAAGAAATTTGACTTTTCTGTTAATGTGGCATCAATTATACTTTTTTATAGAAACATAAATATAAATATCTATTCTAACTTGAAATTAGAGTTTGAAGTTTCTTTTTGTATAAAAGAAAGAAAGAAAAAAGTTACGTGAGAAAAATATTAAATAAATTGTTATATCCTTAATTTTTAGTAAAGTTGATTTAGCACCAGTAGAATAAATTTTCATAATATACAGTTAGTCACATTTTTCATTATTTCATTTAAAGTAACAAATGGCTTTTGTAGTAATCATCACACGAGTTCAAAATATTTATGGTTCTTTCAATAAATGATATTATCTAAATTGAAAGCAGCTATAATTTAACAATTGATTTCATTCATATTGATAGTATAGTCTATATTACTTATTTAACCTAAACATTTTTATATGAACTACATTAATTTGTTAAAGTTTTCTAAATTTTAAATTAAAGATTTGAATATACGTTAAAAATTTAATGTCGGTAGCTTATGTTAATGTATTTATACAATTTATGGATAGCATATATTGATATAAACAAAATTGTTATATAGTTGATGCTGTCTACATAAAAGAAAATGTTTCTTTAATATCTATCATTAAAGATTAAACTCATAAAGTTATATTCTCAACAAGGAGGCATTTTAATAGAAATTTATGAAAAAAGATTTTAATATTATTTATAAGATTCATTCTAAACTACTGTTTTTTAAAAGAGTTCAAACTATTTTGCTATCTTCAACTGTGTAATAATTTAGAAATTAAAAATTGTGCAAAATTAGCTTTTTTGTTTTGTTGGTAAAAATTATGATAAAAGATTTAATAGATTGAATGCTATAAGCAAAATGGCAAGTAAAATATTGAATAGGCTTCTTTATGGATCCTTTAATTTATTACTCATTAGCAAAAAAGCATATTAAACTTCTGTTATCAGTTTGAAATTTATAATAAATAAAACATTTAAAGGGAAATATTGAAATTATTTTTCACAATAGTGTTGTAATTATTTTTCATAATTGTTGTACTTATATCTTGAAATTGACAAATGATTGATATTCTTGAAAGTGTTAAAAGTATTTGTTTTAAACAACGAATGAAATTTAAATTGCAAGTATACAATTTGACACCTAATAATTCTAAAATACGACTTATAAAATGTATAAACTACTTGAAGGAATGTTTTAAAATTTGTTTGTTTAAAAATTCCTGCTAACAGTATATTTGTTAAAATTGTAACAAACTTTTCTTCGTTACAATTTTAACAAAGAAAAGTTTGTTAAAGTTGCAAAAATTGTTAAGTTTATCATAACATTTTTGCTATTAATTTCTTTATTGTTCAATTGTTAATTTGAATGTTAAATTTTAATAAAAATATATATAATCCTGTTTTTATCTTATGTCGTATCCATATCTATTGTATATTTATTTTGTGTAAAAATAATATACAATAGATATAGTTCAGTGTACAATAGATATGGATTCATTTGAATATATACCTTTTCAGATATATTTTTCCCTTATTGAAGTTGTCTTACATGTGGTGTGCTGCTGTTGGTTGGTTTACATGTGTTACCATTGGATTCTGTGCAAGTTTAATGTGTGGTATGATTTAACTTCTTATGTTCATTAATATTTTTAATATATCAAAATTTTATGATTTATAATTTTTATAAAAGGACTTTATATCTTTTCCAAACAGATGATTTATTTTAAAACTAGCCACTACAAATATTACTAAACAAATTATCTGTGAAAATTTTAAATATTTAAACTAGGATATCTTTTCATGCTACGTTATAAAAAACATCATTTCCAAGTTTAAGTCTCTAATAATTTTGGATGTAATTTTAAAAATTTTCTACTCAAAAGAAAATTTGCTATCTTAAATTATAAAATTTCTCTTGTGTTCTGCAATGCTATATAGTAATGCAAATATTTAATAATTGGTAAAAAATCTCAAATTTTTAAATTCATAAAAACTATTGTCGATTAGGCTTTAATGCTTAAGATATTTGAAAAGGAAAGGAATAAATACCGAAAACATTTATAAAAATTCATCCAAAAGTTTTGTTTCAATAAATTTATATTAAAATCTGAGCTAAATCATTTTGTAATTTCTGATGGAGTTCTAAATAAAGCTCAAGAATACCAAATAGTTTAATTTCACAATTTTAAATTATAGATTATGCTTGTTAAACCATTTCTTAGAAATTTTTATAAATATATATATTTTCCAGCAATTTATAATTTTAAACATTAATAGACTTTTTGTTGTATATTGTTTAATATTGTTCATCTATATTTGAATTATAGGATTTTTATTTTCATATTAATGTGGTTTAATTTATTTGAATATAAATTCATTTTAATATAAGATGGTTTAAAATAATATATTTTAATTTATATATGGAAAGCATTTTAATTTAGAGTATTTGAGGAAAGACGTGAAAATATTTTAAAGTTTTTTTAATTTTTAATTAATTTTTATAGATATGTTGTTAAAAATAATTCAAAAATTTTGAAAAATGTATGCTAAATTTTAGTTTCTTAAAAATTAAAATTCCATGTTATAGATTGAATTGAAAATTATTTTCATAATAAGGTAACTTTTATTTTTTGTAGTTAGTTTAAACCTGTTAATAGATGATTAGCACTCTGTACTAAGTATCATAAGTAATAGAAATATTTTTTAAAAGTATTGCCTGCCTGTAATTTATTTATTCTGGTAAAATGTACTTAAATAGTAAAAGTAACATGCAATATAAATTAAAATTTTTATCATGAACTGCCCTCTGTTATAAAACATGTTTTAAGCATTAAATGACATTTTTTTCTTTAAAATTTCAAAAAATTATGGTATATGTTTTTATAAAAATGAGTAGTAATGTACAAAGTAAGTTTTTTTTATAGCGATTTATTTTTAAATTAGTTTTAGATTTTAATTTAAAATATCTCCTGTTTTAATATACTTCTTTGAATATTTATTTTAATTTTTCAGGAAAAAGGATCTTTGTAGATCCTTTGCTATTAAGTCCTGCTGTAACTTCTTGGTCACCTTCTAAAAAAAGCGCATTATGTGAAGTAAATACTGTCTTGGTTGTCTACATGTTTGTCTCTAACTTTATTTTATAAATAAAAAAATCTTTAATTTTCATTAAAAATATATTTATTTTTCATAATTATTTTTATTAAATTTTAATAAGAGTTTATTTTTTCCTTTATTTACATTACATACTTGTAAATTAAAGAAATCATTTATAATAGAAATATCTTTATTAAGAAAAGAATAAAGAACATAGGACTTTGTTGGCATAATTTAACTATACTACCAATATTTCCTATATTGACAATAATTATGAATCAAAACTTGCTTAATGACATACTAAAAATCATAATTTTTCCTTTTAGAGAAATGTATAAGTTTCTGTTAATTTGATCTTTTATATTTTGTATTAATTTACAAAGATGTTGAAGTTGTATTTAAAAATGTAAATAATTAAGATTATCTCGACATAAGAATGTGTAATTAATAAATTGCAAATCGCATTAAAAAGTTTTCCATTTTTAAAATTTGTATTCTAAATAATAATTATTTAAATTCTTTATAGATCTATTAATATTTTAAAATTATTAAATTAAAATTATAAAATATATTTGTATTAAATTTTTTTGAAATATTTGAAGCAATTCAAAAAGTAAATGTTTTGTTATACAGATATAAATGCTAGTTACATGTGAAGTCTCTCATTTTTGTGACTGCTCAAAAAACATTTTTATGTCAACATTTTTCTGAAATTCATTGAAATATTTAATAGATTTGATTTAGATATCAGTTATTGTGTCTAATTGCAACTCAGTCATGTCTGCTAATGAAGGAAATGCATAAAATTAATCCCAACTAATCTGTGTGTTAATTGGTTAGTATTAATTCCAACTAAAAGTGAACCGAGTTGTCAGATGAATGCTTAGTATTAATTCCAAGTTAAAGGGAACCGAGTTATCAGCTGGATGGTTAGTGTCTTAGCCTTCATTTCAACATTCAACAGTTCACTTAACATAGGTGCTTATAGCTGTAAAGAATATACCTTAAGTATTTGCTCCATGTGGTGAAGAATTGACTCTAGAATAACAAACAGGCCAAAAACAATCGGACACAAAGAATGGCGTTGTTTAAAATTCATTTAAATTTTTCTACAAATTGAATCTAATGGAGAAAATCTTGATCCCTTTAAAAAGAAACTCTCTCAATAAGGATGTATCAATTTATTTAACTATGTTTGAGTCTTTCTTTCTAAACATTCAAATCAAATCGTACCTGTAAATGTTCTGCTATTCATTACAATTTTTTTAACTAATGAGATTAGTTTTTTTATGATAGAAGCATTTTTTAAATGCAAATCTTTAATGTAATTTAATTTTTTTCAGGATATTCATATGGACGAATATGCTTGATTCCATCTGTTGAAATATATTTTTTTCATGTGTTTGTAGCTAATTTTTTATATGTTATTTTTACACTATATATTTTTGTTTTTATAACTCTTTAAAGTGCGCATATTTTTTTTACATATTTATCTGTATTAATGTATTTTCACAATCTCCTTAATAGAAATATTAAAATGTTTAGACTGACAAAGTTTAGCACCTGACTCCACATAATTAATGTTCTTTATGTTCATCTGTCAAAACAAGAAAATCGCCAAATAGTGCCAAGGCGATTGTGTAAATACACAAATACATATTTATCAAAACAATGTCTTCCATATTGATCTAATTTCTAACAAGATGAAGATATATTTTTATTTTTAAAAATATTTTGCAAATGTAATAAAAAAGGAGATTTAGAAGTTTTTATTCTAATATTGCATATTGAGAATTTATTATGGAAAATTTATATCATATAATATAAAGTATATGCATATACCTTGCATTAATGTAGCGGTTTGATATTAAGATAAAGAATGAGGCATATTTTAACACACAAAAATGTTCTTTTTTAGCATACGTTTAGAACAAAATAATCACAAGTACATAATAGATCATATTTTTGTACTATTTAATTTTCAAAGTGAATAGTACTTATTGTAGAAATGCTCAATGTTAGTAATATCTACACCTCAAACATCTGTTAATATCCTTATTAAATTTATTTATTTTGTTTGAGTTATTTTTCATCGAGTAAAATTGAGCTAAACTAATAACGTGAAACTATAGAATAATAAAATTTAAGCAATATATTTTTAAATAAACATTTTTAAATACTTTTTTTAAAGTCTTTCTGAATTGCATGTGATCCTGTTACTGTATTATTTCAATTGATTATTATTTGTTAGTGCAATATTTTTCTTATTCTATAAAAATTGATTCAAAAAAGCAATTTTTCCTAGTCCTTTAGAATTGTTCTTATATTTAATTTACTAAAGTGCTTTTCAGTTACCAAGCTTGAGAGTTTTCACACAAACATGGTTGATTTTATTTTATATGTTTGTTAATTTCTCTTTGAAAGATAAATAAAATGTTACTATCTTTTAAATTAGACTTTAATTTTTGTTCAGTTTGGTTTATAAATGATTTGCTTTTTGCCAAAAAAAAGTATTGCATTTGGCATAATCATTTTTTAAAAATTTATTGTATATATCAAATTTCTTTACTCTTCGTTGACTGAGAAGTATCTTTCTTTTATATTGTTATTTTAAAATAAATTATTTTTTAACATATTAAATTTATTAGAATCCCATATTTTATTTATTTACATTGTATATATATTTTTTGTTTTGTGATTTTGGTATAACTTTGCATGTACTTAACTTTTATTGCACCAGATTTAAATAGCATTTTAGTAAATCAGTATTATAAGTATAAATTGAAAGTGTTGCATTTTTAGAACTTCATGTACAAGAGGATTGAAAATTCATTGTGTTAGAAAGTGTATAGTTTTATCATGTAAATAATACTGTATATGAAATGTTTTTTTTTTTTGTGTTTAATCTTAGTCATCAATCTGCTTAGAGTATGGTGAGGTATTATTTATAAAATAATATTATATTGTTGAAAATTAAAAAAAAAAAAAAAAAAACAAGATATGGAAATTTTGCCCTAAAATAAAAATTTTATGAAAGCCCTGATATTTTCAGGATTTTAAAAATATTTGTGTAACGAAAATTTAAATGCATAACATTTGGTAATGTACTTAAAGAGTAAAATACTTTTTATTCTCTTTTATAAAAATTTTGAAGGTTTGAAGAACAATTGCAGTTTTTTACATTAAAAATATATTGTGAAATCTGAGTAAGTTTTACAGAACAATCCAATGTATATTAAATATTTATCTATAGTGTTTCATCAACAGCAGAGTATTAATGAAGATGATTATTTTTAATGTATTGTATGTAAGGTATTAATGTATGTATACATATGAAGATTTTAATATATAAAAATAAAAATGTGGGAAATATTTAATTTTAATACTTTTTATTTTTAAACTGAGTAAATTATTTAAAACTGTTATACATATTATTTGTTTTTAACATACTTTTAAATAAACATTTAAAAAAATTTTAATTGCTTAAAATAATAAATTCTGAGTAATTTTCTTTATCATAATTCTCATGATTGTTTCATAGAAATAGTGCAAAAAATTATGTGTCCCATTTTTATAGCGTCCAAAATTAATATGAATGAATAGGTCAGTCTTAACTCTGAATGGGTTTTTAGTTCATTCATTTTATTTTATTTTTGTAGAAATTGCATAAAAATCATATATTTTTATCAAAACCTATGTTTTCAAGCTATTTTGATAAAATTGTCAGTATTATTTTGAGAATTGTGTTAGTAGTTGAAAAGACTGATTTTGTAACAGTTAATTAAGTTTTCAACTGAATGATTGTTTATCTTTTCTTTCAAATGTTTACAAACTCAATTAACACATCAGGAGGGTATGTTTAAAACCCATGTTAAATTGTATGTCCTAATTGAATTGTAATTCATGTGTGACCATGGAATTTCAAACCAATCATCAGTAACTATCAATAAATAGTAACAACTATAACTTAAAAGCAGTGCGATTTGATGTGCGGTTAAAAACTGAGTTGTATGAAAAGATTCAGCATTGATAAATTTTCATATCAAAATATCGAAACATTTTTTATCATATTAAAAGTATTGATAAAAAATTATGTAAAAAAAATAGAAATGCTCGTATAAAAGTATAAGTATAGAAATAAATATCTAGTTAATAATATTTGATAAAATTGGATAAATTGAAATTAATAATAAAAAAAACTCTTAATGTTGGTATTCAAATTGTGTATACAAAATGTATCTAAAATTTTTTTCCATTTTAGCTTAAAAAATTGACAAATAATTGTTCAATTGTTATAATGTTATAGAAAAGTTACAGATGGAGTGTAACTCAATTATTCTTAATGCAAGCCGTTTTAAATATAAATTTGAATAAGGTATTAAAATGTTAGATTATTGCTTTAAAATATTAACTGGTTAAAATAATTGTATTTAAAAAATTTAAATCAAATGCCAAATCCATTTTGTAATTTTTTGTCAATCGTTTTAAAAAAATTGTTATATCTAGTCAAAGACTTGAGATTATAACTTTAGTCATATATCAATTTATGAAATGTTTTAAGTGATAAGAAATTATTACGTGTACATTTTATAATGAATGATATTAATTCTTATGAATAATATACAGAAAATTGCTGAATTTACTGAACACTAATAATTTTTCCTAACTTGATATGTTGATTATTTATTATGTAAATATATTCTCTATAGTTACATATGCAATGATCAGTTTTAAATTTGTTATTGTCACATATTTCGAATTATTATAAAAATTAAACTTACGCTTTCAAGTTTTAAGAAAAATTGAAATAAATTTTCAAAACGACACACACACACACACACACACATATATATATATATATAAATTTTTGTTATAAAGCTTTGAATAATGTTTAAATGTATTTAAGTTAAAAGTAAACTAATATGCTCGAATTGAATTTGAGAGACAAAATCTTAGAATTTTGGTTTATACAGACTCAAATTGGAAAATATATAATTTATGAATATTATAATATATAAAAGTAAACATGTGCATAAAGTAGTTGTGCTATACAAATAGGAAACTGGGAGAAATAGTAAAAAAATTATCTGTTGCTACTAAGTAAAAAAAAGTAAAATTTATTATATTGTAATATATTTAAATGCATCTAATGAAGAAACATTTGTAAAATTTTATAAAACTGATATTATTAATTAAACTTTAGCAGCTATTTTAACTTCCACAAAGAAATGTCGTTCGTCAACTCTCATATAGAAAGATAATTCATTTTCCATTTCTCCCTTTCATTTTGTCACTTATAAAATGTTTAATTGATTTTAGTTTATATAATCCTCTCTTTTTGCGAGTTATATTTAACAGTTTTTAATTAAAATAATTATGATATACATTTTTTATTTTATTTTTTTCATGTTTTAAGCTTTTTCTAACAAGGATATTAATAAACACATTCATAAAAGTAAAAACATTCTTTAAATAAACTTAAAGCATTTTTGTAATATTCACAAAAAATTTTATTTTCATTGTATGTGTGATATGCATTTAAAAATGTGTCCTAGTCTTGTACCTTTCATTTTTTGAAAGATGGTATATTATCATAAATAAGTTTTGTTTTAAATGTATGTCATAATCATGAGATTTGACTGAGAGTTATAACCAAAACATTTATAGATTTTTTTCTGCCGTATATTTTATCATTACAAAATATTTATTACTTTGATCATGAAAATTTGAATATCTTCATTTATAACTAAAGGAACTGAAATAAAAAATTATCACCTGATAAATTAATTTTTAAAACAGTTATGCTGATGTTTTTTGAACCACCAAAAATGTTAAATATTTTTTGTGTAACGGTTTCCATTTCATTGTTTTCCTTACGGTCATTCATTCAGCTATAAAAATTTTCAAGAATGTTGTTTACAACTGTTTATAAATTATTCATATTGATTATTCTGTAACTATAACTTAAACATTTTATTAAATTTGTGTTATATTTTAAACCTGTTTATTAAATCTATTGTAATAACATTTTTGAATTTCTGCTTTATAATGTCAATTTTTCAGTGTTGTGTTGTTTTAAATGAAATGTGTTATAGATTGAAGATCAAAATTTAATCTGTTTGGTGTGCTTTGTGAAACATTCTCTGTGATAATTATTTCATACTTTATGGTTGAATCTATGAATTTTATTGCATTTAATTATTTATGATAATGTTCATGTTGATTATATATAATAGTATATTTAAGGGTGGGTTGAATTATTAATTATGTATCCATGTATTTAATATTGCAAAAATAAATTGAGAATATTGAAACTGAGCAAGTGTCTAAATTATTCATTTATATAAAATTAACTTCTGCCATGACAGCCTGCAGTGCCCCTCTGTTTCCCTGTTAGGTGGTCAGCCTAACGTGAAATTCCAGTGTTTAGTTCCCAAGCATTCTTGGCACTCAGTTTATCGTCCCACTGTAGGGATGAAAGACCTTGCCCAACCCGAGATCTCAGGAGCGCAGAGCTCCACCACTAAGCACCAGGCTTCATTCATTAATACATAAACTATATTTCTGCCTATATCTTTTACCTCATAATGTTAAATATCAGAAGAGCGAATGTATATTTGATAATAACAAAATGTCTATTTTTTACGTCATTAAATTTAAACTAAACATCTTTTGAATGCCCTAAAGCCAGCAAATAACCAGGATGATGTGAAATTTTGTTTTGCAAATCATTGTGGAAATTAAGTAAAAAGACAAAATAGTGAAATGATTAGCTAATTTTATACAAATTATTTTTCTATACTGAAAAGTATACTGCTTAGAAAACAAATTTTGAAAAGTTATAAAAGAATTAGATATTAAAAATTTCATTCTATTTATTACTTTAATGTTTTGTGTGTACTTATATATTGAACATTTACTGTTTTTAAATCCCTAGTCAAATACGACCACTTGTTTCTCGACAGAAGACTTCATTTGAATCATTCACGGCTTTAATTATCCAAAAATCCCTTTATTATCCAATTTTAAAAAGAATGTCCCTATTGTTACAAATTTATAAAAACTATTTATATTTGTCTTAAAATATCTCGAACAAATCACAAGTACTTAGATCTTGGGCAAAATTTCGCAAATTTTGGTGTATTCTACACTAATAATTTCTAATGACTTGATAATTTGGTAAGAAATAGATACTTATATATATATATATATATATATATATATATATATATATATATATATATATATATATATATATATATATATATATATATATATATATATATATATATATATATATATATATATATATATATATATATATATATATATATATATTACATACATATATATATATTACATATAAAGCCAGCAAGAGGTATTAGAGACTTCTATGATTGGAAGCTGTTTCCTGTTGTACTTGCTGAATTGGAACTGTGTAATTGTGATTTCTGCTGCTGGAAATTCCTGTATATAGTTGAATTTGCTGAGAATAAAAGTCTTGTGGTATTAAGAGATCATTTTATCGACTCTTAGTTAACACGAATTCAGAAACATTATGAAAATGGAAGATACCTTATAAATAGGATTCACTGTGAGGGTGAAGATTGTTATGCTGGAATCTGTAATTTTTGGCCTAATGTTATATTAAATAGTTGAATTGTTTTTGTTCTATACGGGGAAACGAAAGAACTCCATTATATTTTTTGGAATATCCTGTCGTATAAATGTTATTGTGCGAAGAGTAATTGTTGAGCCATGATTAAGTCGCAATCGTGGTGTATACGTCCAAGGCAAATGACAGTTAACGAACCATCAGTCTATCCTCGTGATGTTTGATCTATAACAAATAAAAAAAATTGATGGATGGGAGCCCATTAAGATTTTTAGCCATCGTGGTGTTTGGTAAAAGGACAAAAAATGACAGGTGAATGTTCAAGGCTTAATGATATAATGTTTGGTGTAAAGCAATCTACCATCAGTCGATCATCATGGGTCCATAACAAGTGAATGAGTGACCTTTAAAGCTTCGTCAATGTAATATTTGCCCAGAGCAAATAGAAGCGGCAAAAGAGCTGATTATGGTATTGGATTCGGGACAAATAAAAGGTAACAGAGTGGCCCTCAGGGCCTGATCATCAAACAGTTCAGTTCAAAGCAAGTATCCTTCATAGTCTTATAATTGAGATGTTGAACAAAGAATAAATAACAATGACAGATGTGTCGAACGTACAAAATTCACATCGATGCAATTGTACACTGTCCATCAGAGCAGTTTTCATGATGTTGGGCCCAATATAATTAAAAAGTGGGAGTTGAAACATTCACACTTTTGGGTTCAAGGGGGTAAAGAACGACAATCATAACCCGATGTTCATGATGTTAGGCCCGAGCCAAGTTGAATGTTCCAATACTGCCATCGCCAATGCACAATTTTTCTAAAAATGGGCTAATTAAATAGTTTTGCAACCATCAAGACAAATGAAGCTGTTGCAACTGCCCCTACTGCACTTAGCCAGAGTTACTTTATCAGGACATGGAAGCCGCTGGTGGGAAGTCTTCGCAATTTAGAAGCAAGAACTCAGTAGAAGACTCCCAATGCCCCCCAGGGGTATTATTTCTTTTGGAGGACATTGCGACCAGGATCTGCTTAGCGTGTTTCAGCCGCCTTTAGTGAGCACGTCGGATCCGGGATTCGAACAGCAAGGGATATGATATTATATTTTGTTGGATACCAAGTCACGTAGGTCTTGAAGGAAATGAGAGAGCGGATGCAGCTCCAAAGGCTGCATCAGATCCGATTATACCATCGGTTCCTCTCTCTGATGTGAGAAAGGTTATAAAACGTTTTACATATGGTCTTTGTCAGGAGTTATGGAACTTGCAGGTCGTCAACAAATTACATACCATTTTTTCATCCCTCACCTCATTATCAATTTTACCGTTACGAAGTGCAGATGTAAGATTATCCATCCTTCGTATCGGACACACACGTTTCACCCTTAGACATTTGTTTTTGAGTGAATTAAATCCTTGGTGTGAAACGTGTGATGAACCTTATACTGTGCATCATATTTTAATTTCTTGTTCATATTTTAACCATTTACGTATACACTTTTTTTAATACAGATATTTTAACTTTACCTGATTTGCTGGGGGATCCACCCCACAGAAACCTATTTGCGTTTCTAAGAGCAATAGGTTTTTTACAATATATTTAATTTTAAATTTTGTTTTTGTATATATATACATATATATATATTTGTGTATGTGTCTATATATTTATAGGCATTTTTAATTATTTCATATACAATTATTTTTATTTTTTAATGTTGCTTGGGTTATTAAAAAAATAAATAAATAAAAAAATCGAAATCATAGTTTTGGCGCAGCATGTCCAATTTTGGACCTTGCGCCATAAAACCCAATCAACCAACCGGGATTCGAACTCGCCACGATCTGGTAATGAGAACGACACCTTAACCAGCCAAGTAACCTCTGCTTCCCCAGTGAAATTGTATGAACTGTTGACTCCAATTCTCGGGATACATTGCAAGAAAGTAATGGTACATGAGGTTGCACAAATATATTAAACGAAATGATGTAAAAAATTTAAAGAGCTATTTTGAGTGACGGTGTAGGATTTTTTAATAAAGTAACTATATATGAAAATGTTATGGGCCGTGGTAGCCTAGTGGTAAGGGCAACGGCTTTCCTTCCGGAAGGTTGGAGTTCGATTCCCCATGCCGCCAAAGACCCACCGAGTACACCCAATATATACGAGCTCATTAAATCTGTGGAAGCGAAAGTCCTGTGGTCGGTCATTGAGCAGTTATCATGGGTGCAATGGTCTGGAGAAAATTTCCTCCCCCTCCAGATCAATGTCAAAATGAAAAGAGTGGAATCCTCTGGTGCTGCCATCTGTTGGAGGAGTCTTAGAGCAAAGTCGTACTTTCACCTTCGTGATGCTCTCGTTAAACGAAAGACGTGCCCTACTGACTTAAATTCGCATAGCATGGTGAGCTTAGGTTGTTCAAGTGTCATTAATAGCATGAAAATGTTGATAAGTGGGGTGTCGCTTCTGATAATATAACTAGATGGCAAAAATTGAACGTTTGTCTTTCTGTTGATGATGCAAAATATACTTTTCAAAACAAATTTTTTGAAAAGGCCAAAATTTTGAATTCTGTGAAACAGATTTACCTGAGCTCTCTAGTCTTAGTAGAATCTCTTGTCACTCAATAGAAAAAAAGTCTTTCAATGTAATATCTTCTGCAAATAAAATCAAATGTAACTTTGAAAGAAATGAAGCACCCCGTATTTTCCTGTGTATAATCCGCAGCAATTTTTAAAACGAATAGTCGAAAATTTATGCTGATAATTTGATGTCAAATAAAATAAAAAATACATTCATTATAATTAAAAATATAACAAATTCTAGAGAAAAAAAAAACATAAAGATCTATTTGAATCTCCCTTAACGTAAAGTGCGATTAACTGAGATGAAAGCTCGATATCGATTATGTTCGAGAAGATTCTAGTAAAACTTAATCGATTTTTAAATTTTAATAACTTTCAAAACGTGGTTTAGAAATATTTTTAAAATGAAATATATTTGTTTCGTTAATAGTTAAATGAAAGAAATGGATTACTGCATGTGGAATATATTTTTTTCTTTTGTACCGCGCAGGTTTTGTTCTTCACTTTACATTACAGGTTCCTCGACATTTTTTCATTTGTCTTCTCTATAGCTTTCAATTTAAAATTTACTCTGTGAATTATAATTATTTGCACTTCCCTTTTTGACAATATATTAATTTGAATGTTTTCAGAGCGAAACAGATCATGTCAAGACAGAATGCGAAATGACGTTAACGAATTGCAATTTAATTGTTCAGAAAAACTTAATTCGTTCTTGAACGTAACTGGACAATGCTGATAATAGTTAAAATAAATCAACTGAATATTAGCGCCATCTGTTATTTATTTTATGAAACATAAACGGCGTTTTTTTTCAAAACTTAATTGTAAACTTTTCTGATAAATATTTTTTTTGTAAGATGATCTGATAAATTACCATATTTTAGATAACTTAAAGTATAAAAAAATGTGAGAGATAAAAATCGGTAAAATGAATGTTATGTATCAAAAGAGTCGGAAGATAAAACAAATTTTTAGAGTTGCGTGCTTTTAGTTTTATTTTCTACCGACGAGTGAAAGATTTTTTCTTTTCATATTTCTGAATTTGACAATTTCACTCGTAATTCGCAATGATTATGCTTCTGTTTCTCTTGACTGTAATAGAGATAATTTTGATAATTGAGATAATTTTCTGTATTTGATAATTCCGCATCTATTTCGTAATGCTTTTGTTAAACTTTAGATTTTTGAACTTAATGACAATTTGCGCGTATCCAGCGAAAATATTGCTAGTTTTAATTCTGTATTTAATAAAATTTCTCGTTTTTCATGATTCTTTATTGACTATTTCTGACATTGATTCCGCGCGAAATTCGCGATGTTATTCTAATTCCGCGCGTATCTGGTGATGTTCTAATTTGACCTTATACACTACTGGCCATTAAAATTGCTACACTAGGAAAGCAGCACACCACACACGTGAAATTTGCATGACAGGTAGAACTTGCTGTGATATGCAAATGATTAGATTTTCAGCGCATTCATACAAAGCAGGCGACAGTAGCGACATCTACAATGTGTATAAAACAAGAGATTTGACAGCAGTTTTCTCATACTCAATTTCCGTTTCAACGTTGTTTTCTGCAAAGAAAGTTGTTGTAATGCCTCGTGTAAGAAGAAGAAATGCCTATCAGCACGTGTCTGACTTTGATCGAGGAAGGATGATAGCCTACCGGGATTGCGGTTTATCGTACCGCAATATGGCTGCTCGCGTCGGTCGAGACCCCATGACTGTTAGCAGAATAGGGAATCGATGGGTTCAGGACAATCATACGGAACGTCATGCAGGATCTCAGCGACCCCTCATCACTAACAGCAGAGAGGACAGACATCTTATTGCGAATGGTCAA
Source organism: Latrodectus hesperus (assembly GCA_037975125.1). Classification (NCBI taxonomy): domain Eukaryota; kingdom Metazoa; phylum Arthropoda; class Arachnida; order Araneae; family Theridiidae; genus Latrodectus; species Latrodectus hesperus. Next base: position 32,606 of record JAJQOW010000521.1, read on the forward strand.
AAGGGATCGTACAGCCACGTCACGAACCCTGAGTCGAGAAATGGAGTCATTTGCAAGGCAACAAGTTTCTGCTCGAACAGTTCGACGACGTTTGCAGCAGCATGGATTGTCTTCACGGCGAACATGGCTTCGGCTACCATTGACGCTGAGTCACAGACAGGAGCGCTTTCAATGGTGTGATCAGCGACGAACCTGGACGCGGGAATGGCATCACGTCATCTTTGAAGATGAATCTCGGTTTTGTATACAGGACCATGATGGCCGCATCCGTGTTTGGAGGCATCGTGGAGAACGCGCATTGGCAGCTTGCATTGGACATCGCCATACTGGCCCATCAGCTAGAGTGATGGTATGGGGTGCCATTGGATACACGTCTCGATCACCTCTTGTTCGCATTATCGGCACTTTGAACAGCAACCGTTACATTTCCGATGTGTTAAGGTCCGTGGCTCTGCCCTATCTTCGAGGCCTCCCTAATGCTTTGTTTCAACAGGATAATGCACAACCGCGTGTTGCCCGTACTGTTCTGAATTTCCTTGATACAGAACAGGTTCGACTGTTACCCTGGCCAGCACGTTCTCCTGATCTGTCACCCATTGAGAACGTGTGGTCAATGGTTGCCGAGCGATTGGCACGCCATCACTCACCATCCACTACTGTCGATGAACTGTGGCATAGTGTTGAAGCTGCATGGACTGAGATCTCCGTACATGCCATACAATCTCTGTTTGACTCCATGCCTAGGCGGATAAATGCTGTTATTGCAGCTAGAGGTGGCTGCTCTGGGTACTGATTTCTCAAGATCTATTTCCTAATTTCCATCCTAATTTCCTGTAAATCTAATCACTTGCACTTTCCACTATAATGTATGTGTCCAATAAATATCGTTCTGTTATTTGCATTCCTTCTTGGTGTAGCAATTTTAATGGCCAGTTTATTTCTGTATTTGATAATTTCGCTATTATCTAGCAATGGACTTGCTTACTAGTCCTTGTCTTTGTAATTGACAATATTCTCTACTTAATTCATGATATTTAATTATTCCTAATATTTCTGCACTTGATAATAACACAGATTCTGGAACTGCACTTGTTTGTCCTTATGTTTCTTTATAACAATTCTGCAACTAATTTTTGATGCTCGAGCTTTTTTTATATTTCTGTACTTGCTTCGCATCTATATAACAGATATTGTGCTTCTATATTTATAATATCCTACATATATTTAATGACTTCCTTTACAATTCTTGCTTTACTATTCTTGATAATTATCCTGCTCTTATATTGCGATATTCTAGCTCATCTTTTACGTTTCTGTACTTGATAATAATTTCGAAACTTCCTAGCAATGCACTTGGATTGTCTTTCTATTTCTATTCTTGAGAATATTACTTTTGTTCGATGTCTCTTGTGAATTGGAATGTGATGTGGTTTTATTGTATGGTATGAACAAGTTCATAGACATCAATCGCACTCAAAAGCCAGAAAGAAAGCTAAAATTTCGAAAATAAAAGTAATCACACTTTAACCCTCTAAAGCTTTTTTCGTTAGGAATTACATAAAAGAAAAAATATAGCAAAAGATGCTTTACTTTTTCGTGTAGGAAATCATATTGAATAACGAAAGCGACTAGATCACATTTGGGCAAACTTTTTCGGTCGCAGGCCAAAAATTAAAAAAAAAAAGGCCAAGATAAATTTTTCTTTTAAAAACAATATAAAAGTTTTAAAATTTAAATATGTTAATGAGATAAGTGATATTGCGATTTCTCTTGAAAAAGTTTTTACATTGATCTGAAGGGGGAGGAAATTATCTCCTGACCATTGCACCCATGGTAACTGCTCAACGACCGACCACAGGACTTTCGATTCCACAGATTTAAAGAGCACGTGTATCGCATGTACTCGGTGGGTCTTTGGCGGCATTGGGTATCGAACTCCGCACTTCCGGACGAAAGGTCGATGCCCTCACCACTAGGCTACCACGGCCCCTAAGAAGACACTTTGTTATGAAAGGTAGCAAAAGTTGTAAATACAATTGCTGAATGGCATAAGTAACAATTGCTACAGTTAAAGAAGAAAACGCCACTCACTCTGTCTCATGGTCAGCATATCTGCCTGTGGATAGGGAGGTCCTGGGTTCGAATCCCGGTACGGGCATGGGTGTACTTTCTCTCTTTATCTATCCTGTCTTTGTCTTTTCCTTATATGAATGGGTTGTAAAAGGTTGCCTACCCTATAAATGGGTACACTCTTAAAAAAAGCGAGTGGTTTTTCACCACTCGATGAGCGACGGATATTTTGTACTCCATAAAGATACAAAATGAATCCTTTTCTACTTAAATGGGTAGAGAAGTTCTCTTTCAAACACTCCATCCTCGATTCAAAGCAATTTTCGCTCTTTTTTGACTTCATTGAATAACTAAATCAAATATTTATATTCTTGATTTTTCACCATGTTATAAACTTTCCTATTCAAAAGTATGAATAAATGAATTCTATTGATATTTATTCTTTTGGTATGTAATATTTATAATATATTCTATGTAATATTTATAATATTTGAAATTTCTGCTTAATTGATAATGTTTAATAATATAAAAATGTGTTTGAAAATTTTATTTTTTATTTCAAATACTATTTTTTGCCAAAATTTAATTTATTATAAATTAATAGTAAATTATAATGAATGCATATTTAAATTCTTTTAATTTCGAAACTGCGTGAATATGACTATTAATTTTCTCTCGTTGATTTCAATATCCAATGCATATTTTAAAAATACTATATAATATAGTTTATTGTACTGAATTGAAAGTGCGGGAATTTTGAAATCAATCCAAGCGAGAATCAGAAGTCACCCGCACCATATGGGGCCTCCACACAAAAACTCATTTTCTAAGATATTATATTTTATATAATAAAATTAATATAAAAGTTGGTCTAGGAATATAATTCACTACCAAATGAAACCATTTATTTGTATATATTTTGGACATTTCTTGAGATATACGGGAATTTTGAAATCAATCTAAGCGAGAATCAGGAGTCAACCGCACCAAATCTGCGCACTGCACAAAAACTCCTTTTTCTCCAAAATTATATTTTATATAATAAAATGAATACCACAGTTAGTCTAGGAGTGTAAATTACTACTAAATGAAAACATTTATTTATATATCCATTTGTCATTTCTTGAGTTATACGGGAATTTTGAAATCAATCTAAGCGAGAATCAGAAGTCACCCGCACAATTTAGGCGCACAACACAAAAACTCATTTTTCTCCTAAATTATATTTTATATAATAAAATGAATACCATAGTTAGTCTTGGAATATAACGTACTACTAAATTAAACCATTTATTTGTATATCCATTGGACATTTCTTATGATATACGGGAATTTTGAACTGAATCTAAGCGAGAATCAGAAGTCACCAGCACCATATGGGCGCTGTACACAAAAACTCATTTTTCTCCTAAATTATGTTTTATATAATAAAATGATTTATAAAAGTTAGTGTAGGAATGTAATTCACTACTAAATCAAACCATTTATTTGTATATCCATTGGGCATTTTATCAGATATACGGTAATTTGGAAATCAATCTAAGCGAGAATCAGAAGTCACCCGCACTATATGGGGACTCTACACAAAAACTCATTTTTCTCCTAAATTATATTTTATATAATCAATATGAATATAAAAGTTAGTCTAGGAATGTAATTCACTACTAAATGAAACCATTTATTTTTATATCCATTAGGTATTTTTTTGATTTATACGGGAATTTTAAAATCAATCTAAGCGTAGAATCAGAAGTCACCCGCACCATATAGGCGCACTACACAAAAACTCATTTTTCTCCTAAATTATATTTTATATAATAAAATGAATACCACAGTTAGTCTAGGAATGTAATTTACTACTAAATGAAACCATTTATTTGTATATCCTTGGGCATTTCTTAAGATATACGGGAATTATTAAATCAATCTAAGCGAGAATCAGAAGTCACCAGCACCATATTTGCGCTCTACACAAAAACTCATTTTTCTCCTAAATTATATTTTAAATAATAAAATGAATATAAAAGTTAGTCTTGGAATGTAATTTGCTACTAAATGAAACCATTTATTTGTATATCCTTTGCGCATTTCTTCAGATATACGGGAATTTTGAAATCAATCTAAGCGAGAATCAGAAGTCACCCGCACCATATAGGCGCACTACACAAAAACTCATTTTTCTCCTAAATTATATTTTATATAATAAAATGAATACCACAGTTAGTCTTGGAATGTAATTTACTACTAAATGAAACCATTTATTTGTATATCCATTGGGCATTTCTTCAGATATACGGGAATTTTGAAATCAATCTAAGCGAGAATCAGAACTCAACCGCACCATATGGAGGCTCTACACAAAAACTCATTTTTCTCCTAAATTATATTTTATAAAATTAAATGAATATAAAAACTAGCATAGGAATGTAACTCTCTACTAAATGAAACCATTTATTTTTATATCCATTGGGCATTTTTTTATTTATACGGGATTTTTTATATTAATCTAAGCGAGAATCAGAAGTCACCCGCACCATATAAGCGCACTACACAAAAACTCATTTTTCTCCTAAATTATATTTTATATAATAAAATGAATATAAAAGTTAGTCTAGGAATGTAATTCTCTACTAAATGAAACCATTTATTTTTAAATCCATTGGGCATTTTTTAACTTATACGGGAATTTTGAAATCAATCTAAGCGAGAATCAGAAGTCTCACGCACCATATGGGGGCTCTACACTTTTCTCCTAAATTGTAATTTATATAATAAAATGAATACCAAAGTTAGTCTAGGAATGTAATTTACTACTAAATGAAACCATTTATTTGTATATCCATTGTGCATTTCTTAGAGATATACGGGATATTTTGAAATCTATCTAAGGGAGAATCAGAAGTCACAAGCACCATATAGGCGCACTACACAAAAACTCATTTTTCTCCTAAATTATATTTTATATAATAAAATGAATACCACAGTTAGTCTAGGAGTGTAAATTACTACTAAATGAAACCATTTATTTACATATCCATTGGTCATTTTTTGATTTATACGGGAAATTTAAAATCAATCTAAGCGAGAATCAGAAGTCACCCGCACAATTTAGGCGCACTACACAAAAACTCATTTTTCTCCTAAATTATATTTTATATAATAAAATGAATACAACAGTTAGTCTAGGAATGTAATTAACTACTAAATGAAACCATTTATTTGTATATCCATTGGGCATTTTTTTAGATATACGGGAATTTTTAAATCAATCTAAGAGAGAATCAGGAGTCACCCGCACCATGTCGGCGCACTACACAAAAACTCATTTTTCTCCAAAATTATATTTTATATAATAAAATGAATACCACAGTTAGTATAGGAATGTAATTCTCTACTAAATGAACCCTTTTATTTTTATATCCATTGGGCATTTTTTTGATTTATACAGGAATTTTGAAATCTATCTAAGCGAGAATCAGAACTCAACCGCACCATATGGGGGTTCTACACAAAAACTCATTTTTCTCCTAAATTATATTTTATAAAATTAAATGAATATAAAAACTAGCATAGGAATGTATTCTCTACTAAATGAAATCATTTATTTGTATATCCATTAAGCATTTCTAGAGATATACGGATATTTTGAAATCTATCTAAGTGAGAATCAGAAGTCACAAGCACCATATAAGCGAACTACACAAAAACTCATTTTTCTCCTAAATTATATTTTTTATAATAAAATGAATACCACAGTTAGTCTAAGAGTGTAATTGACTACTAAATGAAACCATTTATTTGTATATCCATTGGGCATTTCTTCAGATATACGGGAATTTTGAAATCAATCTAAGCGAGAATCAGAAGTCACCCGCAATATATAGGCGCACTACACAAAAACTCATTTTTCTCCTAAATTATATTTTATATAATAAAATAAATACCACAGTTAGTTTTGGAATGTAATTTACTACTAAATGAAACCATTTATTTGCATATCCATTGGGCATTTCTTCAGATATACGGGAATTTTGAAATCAATCTAAGCGAGAATCAGAAGTCACCCACAATATATAGGCGCACTACACAAAAACTCATTTTTCTCCTAGATTATATTTTATATAATAAAATGAATACCATAGTTATACTTGGAATGTAATGTACTACTAAATTAAACCATTTATTTGTATATCCATTGGACATTTCTTATGATATACGGGAATTTTGAAATCAATCTAAGCGAGAATCAGAAGTCACCAGCACCATATGGGCGCTGTACACAATAACTCATTTTTCCCCTAAATTATGTTTTATATAATAAAATGATTTATAAAAGTTAGTGTAGGAATGTAATTCACTACTAAATCAAACCATTTATTTGTATATCCATTGGGCATTTTATCAGATATACGATAATTTTGAAATCAATCTTAGCGAGAATCAGAAGTCACCCGCACCATATGGGGACTCTACACAAAAACTCATTTTCCTCCTAAATTATATTTTGTATAATCAATATGATATATAAAAGTTAGTCTTAGGAATGTAATTCACTACTAAATGAAACCATTTATTTGTCATTTCCATTAGGAATTTTTTTAGATATAAACGGGAATTTTAAAATCAATCTAACCGTAGAATCAGAAGTCACCCGCACCATATAGGCGTACTACACAAAAACTCATTTTTCTCCTAAATTATATTTTATATAATAAAATGAATACCACAGTTAGTTTAGGTATGTAATTTACTACTAAGTGAAACCATTTATTTGTATATCCGTGGGCATTTCTTCAGATATACGGGAATTATTAAATCAATCTAAGCGTGAATCAGAAGTCACCAGCACCATATTTGCGCTCTACACAAAAACTCATTTTTCTCCTAAATTATATTTTAAATAATAAAATGAATATAAAAGTTAGTCTTGGAATGTAATTTGCTACTAAATGAAACCATTTATTTGTATATCCTTTGGGCATTTCTTAAGATATACGGGAATTATTGAAATCAATCTAAGCGAGAATCAGAAGTCACCCGCACCATATTGGCGCTCTACACAAAAACTCATTTTTCTCCTAAATTATATTTTATATAATAAAATGAATACAACAGTTAGTGTAGGAATGTAATTAACTACTAAATGAAACCATTTATTTGTATATCCATTGGGCATTTCTTGAGATATTCGGGAATTTTGAAATCAATCTAAGAGAGAATCAGGAGTCACCCGCACCATGTCGGCGCACTACACAAAAACTCAATTTTCTCCAAAATTATATTTTATATAATAAACTGAATACCATAGTTAGTCTAGAGATGTAATTCTCTACTAAATGAAACCTTTTATTTGTATATCCCTTGGGCATTTCTTTAGATTTATACGGGAATTTTGAAATCTATCTAAGCGAGAATCAGAACTCAACCGCACCATATGGGGGCTCTACACAAAAACTCATTTTTCTCCTAAATTATATTTTATAAAATTTAATGAATATAAAAACTAGCATAGGAATGTATTCTCTACTAAATGAAATCATTTATTTGTATATCCATTAAGCATTTCTAGAGATATACGGATATTTTGAAATCTATCTAAGTGAGAATCAGAAGTCACAAGCACCATATAACCGAACTACACAAAAACTCATTTTTCTCCTAAATTATATTTTTTGTAATAAAATGAATACCACGGTTATTCTAAGAGTGTAATTGACTACTAAATGAAACCATATATTTGTATATCCATTGGGCATTTCTTCAGATATACGGGAATTTTGAAATCAATCTAAGCGAGAATCAGAAGTCACCCCCAATATATAGGCGCACTACACAAAAATTCATTTTTTCCTAAATTATATTTTATATAATAAAATAAATACTACAGTTAGTTTTGGAATGTAATTGACTACTAAATGAAACCATTTATTTGTATATCCATTGGGCATTTCTTCAGATATACGGGAATTTTGAAATCAATCTAAGCGAGAATCAGAAGTCACCCCCAATATATAGGCGCACTACACAAAAACTCATTTTTCTCCTAAATTATATTTTATATAATAAAATAAATACCATAGTTAGTCTTGGAATATAATTTACTACTAAATGAAACCATTTATTTGTATATCCATTGGGCATTTCTTCAGATATACTGGAATTTGGATATCTAATCTAAGCGAGAATCAGAACTCAACCGCACCATATGGGGGCTCTACACAAAAACTCATTTTTCTCCTAAATTATATTTTATAAAATTAAATGAATATAAAAACTAGCATAGGAATGAAACTCTATACTAAATGAAACCATTTATTTTTATAACCATTGGGCATTTTATTTATTTATACGGGATTTTTTAAATTAATCTAAGCGAGAATCAGAAATTACCCGCACCTTATAAGCGAACTACACAAAAACTCATTTTTCTCCTAAATTATATTTTATATAATAAAATGAATATAAAAGTTAGTATAGGAATGTAATTCTCTACTAAATGGAACCATTTATTTTTAAATCCATTGGGCATTTTTTAAATTTATACGGGAATTTTGAAATCAATCTAAGCGAGAATCCGAAGTCATACGCACCATATAGGCGCACTACACAAAAACTCATTTTTCTCCTAAATTATATTTTATATAATAAAATGAATACCACAGTTAGTTTAGGAATGTAATTAACTACTAAATGAAACCATTTATTTGTATATCCATTGGGCATTTCTTCAGATATACGGGAATTTTGAAATCCATGTAAGCGAGAATCAGAAGTCACCCGCACCGTATGGGGGCTCTACACAAAAACTCAATTTTCTCCTAAATTATATTTTATATAATAAAATGAATACCAAAGTTAGTCTAGGAATGTAATTAACTACTAAATGAAACCATTTATTTGTATATCCATTGGGCATTTCTAGAGATACACGGATATTTTGAAATCTATCTAAACGAGAATCAGAAGTCATACGCACCATATAGGCACACTACCCAAAAATTCATTTTTCTTCTAAATTATACTTTATATAATAATATGAATACCACAGTTAGTCTAGGAGTGTAATTTACTACTAAATGAAACCATTTATTTATATATGCATTGGTCATTTTTTGATTTATACGGGAATTTTAAAATCAATCTAAGCGAGAATCAGAAGTCACCCGCACAATTTAGGCGCACTACACAAAAACTCATTTTTCTCCTAAATTATATTATATATAATAAAATGAATACTTCAGTTAGTCTAGAAATGTAATTTACTACTAAATGAAACCATTTATTTGTATATCCTTTGGGCATTTCTTGAGATATATGGGAATTTGGATATCAATCTAAGCGAGAATCAGAACTCAACCGCACAATATGGGGGCTCTACACAAAAATTCATTTTTCTCCTAAATTATATTTTATAAAATTAAATGAATATAAAAACTAGCATAGGAATGTAACTCTACTACTAAATGAAACCATTTATTTTTATACCCATTGGGCATTTCTTCAGATATACGGGAATTTTGAAATCAATCTAAGCGAGAATACGAAGTCACACACACCATATAGGCGCACTACACAAAAACTCATTTTTCTCCAAAATTATATTTTATATAATAAAATGAAAACCATAGTTAGTCTTGGAATGTAATTTACTACTAAATGAAACCATTTATTTGTATATCCATTGGACATTTCTTATGATATAAGGGAATTTTGAAATCAATCTAAGGGAGAATCAGAAGTCACCCGCACCATATGGCTCACACAAAAACTCATTTTTCTCCTATATTATATTTTATATAATAAAATGAATAACACAGTTAGTCTAGGAATGTAATTGACTACTAAATGAAATCATATATTTGCATATACATTGGGCATTTCTATAAATATACGGGTATTCTGAAATGTATCTAAACGAGAATCAGATGTCACCCGCGCCATATGGGGCTCTACACTACACAAACAAAACTCATTTTTATCCCAAATTATATTTTATATAATAAAATGAATATAAAAGTTAGTATAGGAATGTAATTCTCTACTAAATGAAATCTTTTATTTTTATATCCATTGCGCATTTTTTTGATTTATACGGTAATATTGAAATCAATCTAAGTGAGAATCAGAAGTCACACGCACCATATGGGCGCACTACACAAAAACTTAGTTTTTCTCCTAAATTATATTTTATATAATAAAATGAATACCACAATTAGTCTAGGAATAAAATTTAATACTAAATGAAACCATTTATTTGTATATCCATTATGAATTTCTTCAGATCTACGGGAATTTTGAAATCAATCTAAGCTAGAATCAGAATTCAACCGCACCATATAGGCGCACTACACAAAAACTCATTTTTTCTCCTAAATCATATTTTATATAATAAAATGAATACCACAGTTAGTCTAGTCATGTAATTAACTACTAAATGAAACCATTGATTTGTATATCCATTGAGCATTTCTTAAGATACACAGGAATTTTGAAATCTATGTAAGCGAGAATCAGAAGTCACCCGCACCATATGGGGGCTCTACACAAAAACTCAATTTTCTCCTATATTATATTTTATATAATAAAATGAATACCACAGTTAGTCTAGGAGTGTAAATTACTACTAAATGAAACCATTTATTTATATATCCATTGGTCATTTTTTGATTTATACGGGAATTTTAAAATCAATCTAAGCGAGAAACAGAAGTCACCCGCACATTTTAGGCGCACTACACAAAAACTCATTTTTCTCCTAAATTATATTATATATAATAAAATGAATACAACCGTTAGTCTAGGAATGTAATTAACTACTAAATGAAACCATATATTTGTATATCCATTGGGCATTTTTTTAGATATACGGGAATTTTTAAATCAATCTAAGCGAGAATCAGAAGTCACTCGCACAATTTAGGCGCAGTACACAAAAACTCAATTTTCTCCAAAATTATATTTTAAATAATAAACTGAATACCACAGTTAGTATAGGAATGTAATTCTCCACTAAATTAACCCTTTTATTTTTATATCCCTTCGGCATTTTTTTGATTTATACAGGAATTTTGAAATCTATCTAAGCGAGAATCAGAACTCAACCGCACCATATGGGGGCTCTACACAAAAACTAATTTTTCTCCTAAATTATATTTTATAAAATTAAATGAATATAAAAACTAGCATAGGAATGTATTCTCTACTAAATGAAATCATTTATTTGTATATCCATTAAGCATTTCTAGAGATATACGGATATTTTGAAATCTATCTAAGTGAGAATCAGAAGTCACACGCATCATATGGGCGCACTACACAAAAACTCATTTTTCTCCTAAATTATATTTTTTATAATAAAATGAATACCACAGTTAGTCTAAGAGTGTAATTGACTACTAAATGAAACCATTTATTTGTATATCCATTGGGCATTTTTTGAGATATACGGGAAGTTTGAAATCAATGTAAGTGAGAATCAGAAGTAACCCGCACCATATGGGCTCTCTACACAAAAACTCATTTTTCTCCTAAATTAAATTTTATATAATAAAATGAATACCACAGTTAGCCTAGGAGTGTAATTTACTACTAAATGAAACCATTTATTTACATATCCATTGGTCATTTTTTGATTTATACGGGAATTTTTAAATCAATCTAAGCGAGAATCAGAAGTCACCCGCACCATATGGGCTCTCTACACAAAAACTCATTTTTCTCCTAAATTATATTTTATATAATAAAATGAAAATAACAGTTAGTCTAGGAATGTAATTCTACTACTAAATGAAACCATTTATTTGTATATCCATTGGGCATTTATTGATTTATACGGGAATTTTTAAATCAATGTAAGCGAGAATGAGAAGACACCTGCACCATATAGGAGCACTACACAAAAACTCATTTTTCTCCTAAATTATATTTTATATAATAAAATGAATACCACAGTTAGTCTAGGAGTGTAATTTACTACTAAATGAAACCATTTATTTGTATATCCATTGGGCATTTTTTGAGATATACGGGAATTTTGAAATCAATCTAAGCGAGAATCAGAAGTCACCCGCACCATATGGGGGCTCTACACAAAAACTCATATTTCTCCTAAATTATATTTTATATAATAAAATGAAAATAACAGTTAGTATAGGAATGTAATTCTCTACTAAATGAAACCATTTATTTTTATATCCATTGGGCATTTTTTAGATTTATACGGGAATTTTGAAATCAATCTAAGCGAGAATCAGAAGTCAACCGCACCATATGGGCGCACTACACAAAAACTCATTTTTCTCCTAAATTATATTTTATATAATAAAATGAATACCACAGTTAGTCTAGGAATGTAATTTACTACTAAATGAAACCATTTATTTGTATATCCATTGGGCATTTCTAGAGATATACGGGATGTTTTGAAATCTATCTAAGCGAGAATCAGAAGTCAACCGCACCATATGGGGCCTCTACACAAAAACTCATATTTCTCCTAAATTATATTTTATATAATAAAATGAATAATAACAGTTAGTATAGGAATGTAATTCTCTACTAAATGAAACCATTTATTTTTATATCCATTGGGCATTTTTTTGATTTATACGGGAATTTTGAAATCAATCTAAGCGAGAATCAGAAGTCACCCGCACCATATAGGAGCACTACACAAAAACTCATTTTTCTCCTAAATTATATTTTATATAATAAAATGAATACCACAGTTAGTCTAGGAGTGTAATTTACTACTAAATGAAACCATTTATTTAGTATATCCATTGGTCATTTTTCTGATTTATACGGGAATTTTTAAATCAATCTAAGCGAGAATCAGAAGTCACCCGCACAATTTAGGCGCACTACACAAAAACTCATTTTTCTCCAAAATTATATTTTATATAATAAAATGAAAACCATAGTTAGTCTTGGAATGTAATTTACTACTAAATGAAACCATTTATTTGTATATCCATTGGACATTTCTTATGATATACGGGAATTTTGAAATCAATCTAAGCGAGAATCAGAAGTCACCCGCACCATATGGGGGCTCTACACAAAAACTCATTTTTCTCCTAAATTATATTTTATATAATAAAATGAATACCATAGTTAGTCTAGAGATGTAATTCTCTACTAAATGAACCCTTTTATTTTTATATCTATTGGGCATTTTTTTTTATTTATACGGGATTGTTTAAATTAATCTAATCGAGAATCAGAAGTCAGCCGCACCATATAAGCGAACTACACAAAAACTCATTTTTCTCCTAGATTATATTTTATATAATAAAATGAATATAAAAGTTAGTATAGGAATGTAATTCTCTACTAAATGGAACCATTTATTTTTATATCCATTGGGCATTTTTTTAATTTATACGGGAATTTTGAAATCAATCTAAGCGAGAATCCGAAGTCACACGCACCATATGGGCACACTACACAAAAACTCATTTTTCTCCTAAATTATATTTTTTATAATAAAATGAATACCACAGTTAGTCTAGGAATGTAATTTACTACTAAATGAAACCATTTATTTGTATATCCATTAGGCATTTCTTGAGATATACGGGAATTTTGAAATCTATCTAAGCGACAATCAGAACTCAACCGCACCATATGGGGACTCTACACAAAAACTCATTTTTCTCCTAAATTATATTTTATATAATAAAATGAATATAAAAGTTAGTATAGGAATGTAATTCTCTACTAAATGAAACCATTTATTTTCATATCCATTGGGCATTTTTTGATTTATACGGGAATTTTGAAATCAATCTAAGCGAGAATCAGAAGTCACCCGCAACATATAAGCAAACTACACAAAAACTCATTTTTCTCCTAAATTATATTTTATATTATAAAATGAAAATGAAAGTTAGTATAGGAATGTAATTCTCTACTAAATGAAACCATTTATTTTTATATCCATTGGGCATTTTTTTGATTTATACGGGAATTTTGAAATCAATCTAAGCGAGAATCAGATGTCAACCGCACCATATGGGCGCACTACACAAACACTCAATTTTTCTCCTAAATTATATTTTTTATAATAAAATGAATACCACAGTTATTCTAGGAATGTAATTTACTACTAAATGAAACCATTTATTTGTATATCCATTAGCGCATTTCTAGAGATATACGGGTATTTTGAAATCTATATAAGCGAGAATCCGAAGTCACACGCACCATATGGGCCCACTACACAAAAACTAATTTTTCTCATAAATAATGTATTATATAATGAAATGAATACCACAGTTAGTCTAGGAATGTAATTTACTACTAAATGAAACCATTTATTTGTATATCGATTTGGCATTTCTTGAGATATTTGGGAATTTTGAAATCAATATAAGCGAGAATCAGGAGTCAACCGCAATATATCGGCGCACTACACAAAAACTCATTTTTCGCCTAAATTATATTTTATATAATAAAATGAATACCACAGTTAGTCTAGGAGTGTAATTTACTACTAAATGAAACCATTTATTTAGTATATCCATTGGTCATTTTTTGATTTATACGGGAATTTTGAAATCAATCTAAGCGAGAATCAGAAGTCATCCGCACAATTTAGGCGCACTACACAAAAACTCATTTTTCTCCAAAATTATATTTTATATAATAAAATGAATACCATAGTTAGTTTTGGAATGTAATTTACTACTAAATGAAACCATTTATTTGTATATCCATTGGGCATTTCTTATGATATACGGGAATTTTGAAATCAATCTAAGCGAGAATCAGAAGTCACCCGCACCATATGGGCGCTCTACACAAAAACTCATTTTTCTCCTAAATTATATTTTATATAATAAAATGAATACCACAGTTAGTCTAGGAATGTAATTTACTACTAAATGAAACCATTTATTTGTATATCCATTGGGCATTTCTTAAGATATACGGGAATTTTGAAATCAATCTAAGCGAGAATCAGAACTCACCCGCACCATATGGGGGCTCTACACAAAAACTCATTTTTCTCCTAAATTATATTTTATAAAATTAAATGAATATAAAAACTAGCATAGGAATGTAATTCTCTACTAAATGAAACCATTTATTTTTATATCCATTGGGCATTTTTTGATTTATACGGGAATTTTTAAATCAATCTAAGCGAGAATCAGAAGTCACCCGCACCATATGGGCGCATCTACACAAAAACTCATTTTTCTCCTAAATTATATTTTATATAATAAAATGAATATAAAAGTTAGTCTAGGAATGTAATTCTACTACTAAATGAAACCATTTATTTGTATATCCATTAGGCATTCTTTGAGATATACGGGAATTTTGTAATCAATCTAAGTGAGAATCAGAAGTAACCCGCACCATATGGGCGCTCTACACAAAAACTCATTTTTCTCTTAAATTACATTTTATATAATAAAATGAATACCACAGTTAGTCTAGGAGTGTAATTTACTACTAAATGAAACCATTTATTTACATATCCATTGGTCATTTTTTGATTTATACGGGAATTTTTAAATCAATCTAAGCGAGAATCAGAAGTCACCCGCACAATTTAGGCGCACTACACAAAAACTCATTTTTCTCCAAAATTATATTTTATATAATAAAATGAAAACCATAGTTAGTCTTGGAATGTAATTTACTACTAAATGAATCCGTTTATTTGTATATCCATTGGACATTTCTTATGATATAAGGGAATTTTGAAATCAATCTAAGCGAGAATCAGAAGTCAACCGCACCATATGGGGGCTCTACACAAAAACTCATAATTCTCCTAAATTATATTTCATATTATAAAATGAAAATAAAAGTTAGTATAGGAATGTAATTCTCTACGAAATGAAACCATTTATTTTTATAACCATTGGGAATTTTTTTGATTTATACGGGAATTTTGAAATCAATATAAGCGAGAATCCGAAGTCACACGCACCATATGGGCCCACTACACAAAAACTAATTTTTCTCCATAAATTATATTTTATATAATAAAATGAATACCACAGTTAGTCTAGGAATGTAATTTACTACTAAATGAAACCATTTATTTGTATATCCATTGGGCATTTCTTTAGATATACGGGAATTTTGAAATCAATCTAAGCGAGAATCAGAAGTCAACCGCACCATATGGGTGCACTACACAAAAACTCATTTTTCTCCTAAATTATATTTTATATAATAAAATGAATACCACAGTTAGTCTAGGAATGTAATTTACTACTAAATGAAACCATTTATTTTTATATCCATTGGGCATTTTTTTGATTTATACGGGAATTTTTAAATCAATCTAAGCGAGAATCAGAAGTCACCCGCACCATATAAGCGACACTACACAAAAACTCAATTTTTCTCCTAAATTATATTTTATATAATAAAATGAATATAAAAGTTAGTATAGGAATGTAATTCTCTACTAAATGGAACCATTTATTTTTAAATCCATTGGGCATTTTTTAAGTTATACGGGAATTTTGAAATCAATCTAAGCGAGAATCACGAAGTCACACGCACCATATGGGCGCACTACACAAAAACTCATTTTTCTCCTAAATTATATTTTATATAATAAAATGAATACCACAGTTAGTCTAGGAATGTAATTTAACTACTAAATGAAAGCATTTATTTGTATATCCATTGGGTATTTCTTCAGATATACGGGAATTTTGAAATCAATGTAAGCGAGAATCAGAAGTCACCCGCACCATATGGAGGCTCTACACAAAAACTCAATTTTCTCCTAAATTGTATTTTATATAATAAAATGAACACCAAAGTTAGTCTAGGAATGTAATTAACTACTAAATGAAACCATTTATTTGTATATCCATTGGGCATTTCTTAGAGATATACGGGAATTTTGAAATCAATCTAAGCGAGAATCAGAAGTCAGCCGCACCATATGGGCGCACTACACAAAAACTCATTTTTCTCCTAAATTATATTTTATATAATAAAATGAATACCACAGTTAGTCTAGGAATGTAATTTACTACTAAATGAAACCATTTATTTGTATATCCATTGGGCATTTCTTCAGATATACGGGAATTTTGAAATCAATGTAAGCGAGAATCAGAAGTCACCCGCACCATATGGGGGCTCTACACAAAAACTGAATTTTCTCCTAAATTATATTTTATATAATAAAATATATACCAAAGTTAGTCTAAGAATGTAATTAAATACTAAATTAAACCATTTATTTGTATATCCATTGGGCATTTCTAGAGATATACGGATATTTTGAAATCTATCTAAGCAAGAATCAGGAGTCACACGCATAATATGGGCGCACTACACAAAAACTCATTTTTCTCCTAAATTATATTTTTTATAATAAAATGAATACCACAGTTAGTCTAGGAGTGTAATTGACTACTAAATGAAACCATTTATTTGTATATCCATTGGGCATTTTTTGAGATATACGGGAATTTTTAAATCAATCTAAGCGAGAATCAGAAGTCACCCGCACAATTTAGGCGCACTACACAAAAACTCATTTTTCTCCAAAATTATATTTTAAATAATAAAATGAATAACCATAGTTAGTCTTGGAATGTAATTTACTACTAAATGAATCCGTTTATTTGTATATCCATTGGACATTTCTTATGATATAAGGGAATTTTGAAATCAATCTAAGGGAGAATCAGATGTCACCCGCACCATATGGGGGCTCTACACAAAAACTCATAATTCTCCTAAATTATATTTCATATTATAAAATGAAAATAAAAGTTAGTATAGGAATGTAATTCTCTACTAAATGAAACCATTTATTTTTATACCCATTGGGAATTTTTTTGATTTATACGGGAATTTTGAAATCAATCTAAGCGAGAATCAGAAGTCACACGCACCATATGGGCAAACTACACAAAAATTCATTTTTCTCCTAAATTATATTTTATATAATAAAATGAATATAAAAGTCTAGTATAGGAATGTAATTCTCTACTAAATGAAACCATTTATTTTCATATCCATTGGGCATTTTTTGATTTATACGGGAATTTTTAAATTAATCTAAACGAGAATCAGAAGTCACCCGCACCATATAAGCGAACTGCACAAAAACTCATTTTTCTCCTAAATTATATTTTATATAATAAAATGAATATAAAAATTAGTATGGGAATGTAATTATCTACTAAATGGAACCATTTATTTTTATATCCATTGGGCATTTCTTTATTTATACGGGAATTTTGAAATCAATATAAGCGAGAATCCGAAGTCACCACGCACCATATGGGCGCACTACTGAAAAACTCATTTTTCTCCTAAATTATATTTTATATCATAAAATGAATACCACAAGTTAGTCTAGGAATGTAATTATCTACTAAATGAAACTATTTATTTGTATATCCATATCGCATTTCTAGAGATATACGGGTATTTTGAAATCTATCTAAGCGAGAATCAGAAGTCAGCCAGCATCATATGGGCGCTACTACACAAAAACTCATTTTTCTTATTAATTATGTTTTATATAATAAAATGAATACCACAGTTAGTCTAGGAATGTAATTTACTACTAAATGAAACCATTTATTTGTATATCGAATTGGGCATTTCTTGAGATATTCGGGAATTATTGAAATCAATCTAAGCGAGAATCAGGAGTCAACCGCAATATATCGGCGCACTACACAAAAACTCATTTTTCGCCTAAATTATATTTTGTATAATAAAATGAATACCACAGTTAGTCTAGGAGTGTAATTGACTACTAAATTAAACCATTTATTTAGTATATACATTGGTCATTTTTTGAGTTATACGGGAATTATTAAATCAATCTAAGCGAGAATCAGAAGTCATCCAGCACCATATTTAGGCGCACTACACAAAAACTCATTTTTCTCCTAAATTATATTTTATATAATAAAATGAATACCATAGTTAGTCTTGGAATGTAATTTACTACTAAATGAAACCATTTATTTGTATATCCATTGGGCATTTCTTAAGATATACGGGAATTATTGAAATCAATCTAAGCGTGAATCAGAAGTCACCAGCACCATATTTGCGCTCTACACAAAAACTCATTTTTCTCCTAAATTATATTTTAAATAATAAAATGAATATCAAAGTTAGTCTTGGAATGTAATTTGCTACTAAATGAAACCATTTATTTGTATATCCATTGGGTATTTCTTAAGATATACGGGAATTATTAAATCAATCTAAGCGTGAATCAGAAGTCACCAGCACCATATTTGCGCTCTACACAAAAACTCATTTTTCTCCTAAATTATATTTTAAATAATAAAATGAATATAAAAGTTAGTCTTGGAATGTAATTTGCTACTAAATGAAACCATTTATTTGTATATCCTTGGGTATTTCTTAAGATATACGGGAATTATTAAATCAATCTAAGCGTGAATCAGAAGTCACCAGCACCATATTTGCGCTCTACACAAAAACTCATTTTTCTCCTAAATTATATTTTAAATAATAAAATGAATATAAAAGTTAGTCTTGGAATGTAATTTGCTACTAAATGAAACCATTTATTTGTATATCCTTGGGTATTTCTTAAGATATACGGGAATTATTAAATCAATCTAAGCGTGAATCAGAAGTCACCAGCACCATATTTGCGCTCTACACAAAAACTCATTTTTCTCCTAAATTATATTTTAAATAATAAAATGAATATAAAAGTTAGTCTTGGAATGTAATTTGCTACTAAATGAAACCATTTATTTGTATATCTAATATGTATTTTTTGATTTTCAAGGGAATTCGATTCTACAGATTTGACGAGCACATATAATCGCATGTACTCGGTGGGTCTTTGGCGTATATCTTATATATTATATTATCTTTATAATAAATTTATAATTCATTAAATATTTTTTGAATTTTTAATTTGAATTTCATTGTTTAAAAATAAATATCCAATATTTATAATTCACTTGACCACAACTAGTTTTTACATATATGATATTTTTGAGTATACACCTATGTATATTTGTGTGTGTTTTTCCTTTCAGATAAAATGATTACAATTTGAAATGCTTTATGAAATTCATGTAGAAAAATATTTGAACTTATGAAGAAAATGTTTAAAACTAAATAACATTTTGTGATGAAAAATAGATCATCTATTGTTCTATTCTATAACGGAAAATTTATGTCTCTAAGTATCCAAAAGAGGCTGCTTTCAATAAAACATTGGTAGTATATAAAACCTGTATTTTTTGCATATTTCAGGGTGAATTTTAAAATATTCATGAAAGAGTACTAAACTCTTATATCAACATTATTTTCTAACAATGCCACAATGATTTCAGTACCCCAAAATTTACAATTCCTTACATAATTTGTATATCTGCATTTTTAATGATAGAACATGAAACATGCTGTTCATGCATTTCCAAGTTTTTTCAATGTATGTGAATAAGATATTTTAAATTATTTGAATGCCAAAAACATTTAGTTAAAATTTTTCAGAGAAAAAATTTTTTTATATAAAAATGGAAGAAAAATCTCATTGTTATTTTGTGATATTTGTTTAATGATTGCATGATCCAAAAAGAAAGTAATTAATATCTATATTTTACAAAATATGCAGTGTTGCTTATGTCTTTTATAATATTGTAGTTTTTTATCTTGTATTTTTAAAAATCATTTTACTTGCAATGCATTTGAATATTAGTATATGTGATGCAAAAGCATAGTTTCAAAATTGTTTTGTTGTAATTTGTAAAAAAATTATTCATTTAGTTTCACCTGTTTTTCAGTTATTTGATTCAAAATGCTTTAACAGTGGATTGATTCAAAGTGATTTAACATTAAAAATAAATTTATGTATGCATGTATATATTTTTTTTTAATGTTTAAAAATCCATTTTGTAAATTATGAAGGGGCATTATCTATTTCATAATAAAGAAAAATCCAAAATTATTTTATATTTGTTTCATTGCATATCATTAATTTATCATTTTTGCCACATTCTTATAAAAATTTTCAAAAACTACTAGATAATCATTAATTTACTAACTTAAGTTACTACGTTTTAATTAATTAATGATAATACCATTTTTTTCACAAATTAAACTTGCTTTAAATTACAATATAAAAAGTTCTATTAATTTAATATATATGATTGTTTTCTTTATTACAGCTAGATTTGGAATTTGATATCCAGAGGCAGACTGTTTTCTCAATAAATATCCTGCACTGTATGCTCCTAGAATATCATCGTATCTCTTTTTTCATATCTCTTTCCCTGCCACGATAGGACGTGCCTAGTCACGCTCTCTCAGCCATCCTGATCTGCCGCTGACTATCAGCATACATTCCTTCGGAAATATACAACAGCAGTTTTCACTGCTAACAAACATCGATAGAATAAGAATTTAAATTTCTTCTGATATGGATTATTCTTCAATAAAAACAGAAGATATTGAAAAGGCCCTGGAAAGACTTCCTCCGTGGAAGAGAACATGCAGCAGTTCGCCTGCAACAAGAGCCTGACTCTGAACAAGCGAGAAAGTTCCTTTCTGACCTAGATGAGAGGATCGCCAAGATGAGACGTACATTGGAAGAACGTGCTGTCAACTCTGAAACTGAAAAGACATCTAGCACAGGTAGCTATGCTGTTAATGATTTGGCATATCCCCCTACCAGCTAAAGAAACTTCAAACAATTCTAAAATAAATTCTAACGATAATATTAACTCAGCTAATGTTGCTGATAACAGTAAAAAGAAAAAGAAAAAGAAAAGATCTCTAAAAAAGCAAACGGATGAGTTTGAGCAGCCCAAAAAAACTGCTAAAGTTACTACTCCGGAGAAACCTACTCCAGTAACTAAGGCTAACCCTTTTGCTCACCTTGTCTCTCAAGAGACGGAGTCTACACCCGCTCCAGCACCTCAAAAGAGGAAAAAATACCCCCATACTTCGCAAGATATGGGAGCGATCCTATAGAGTTTATTCGCTCACTTAAAGAGCACTTCAAACATGAATTTGAGACTAAAACGGCTGGGCGCAATCTCAAGATTCAGGTCAAAAACCCAGAAGCCCATAAAGAACTAACTAAACTTTTTGACGCAAAAGATATTGAGTACATACTCATTAAAACCAAAAACCAGAAACCAAGGAAATATGTTATTCGGGGTCTCCCCTAGCAACTAAAACCAATGATATTGAAGAAAACCTAAAACTTATAGGATTTCAAGTCGACAAAGTCGCACAATTGAAAAGCCCTAGGACTAACAGGCTAATGCCCCTTTTTTGGCAACTATTTTCTCAGAGTCCGATGGGGCAAATATGTATATGATTAATAAACTTTGCCATATATCAGGAGTGACAGTTGAGCACTACAGAGGACCCAAATCGGTGATGCAGTGCTTCAACTGTCAGCAATTTTACCATTCGGCAGACTCCTGCCATTTAAAAGCTAAATGCGTTAAGTGTGCTGGCCCTCACAACACGAGAGAATGTCCATTAGAGAAGGTTGAAAAACCAAAATGCATCAATTGCTAGGGACCTCACCCTGCCAATTATAAAGGATGCCCTAATTTCCCAAAATCATACTCGGAAAAAATTAAAAAAGCAAAATTCGAAGCAAGAAATAGGAACAGAGCTAATCTTATAAGACCTGGAGTCTCATACGCGAGAGCTACCTCCCCCACTTCCTCACAAGATACAGAACAAACTCCTCCGTTGGCTACTTCAGGCACCCCTGAAGACCTCTCGGAATTAATAACGTTAATGAACGATATTAAAACTATTTTTAAAGGTTTTCCTTTGAAAGAACTAGTTAAAGAATTAAAAGCAATAGAATCCCCTATGGATAAACTATTTAAAATAACTGAATACTTTCAAGCTAAAGAATAAGCCTACTACTAAAAATAAAGTAACTTAATTTAACTAATTTTCACTGTCAAATATCCTTAATATCAATTAAAAATAATAATAAATAAAAATATTCAATAATTATACAATAAATTAAAGTAATTTTTAAAATGTTTAAGAAATAAGCACATAATATCTAGAAGTCTAAAGCTCCACCCACTTAAGAAATCTAACCAATGATATGCCATTTCAAAAACAGCCATAGCTACAAAATCCATACCAGCTCCAGACGAGAGTGAGGTCCTACGGACCTAGGGACCTCGAGACTACGGCACAGCCAGCCGAAATTGTTTCAAAAACTTGTCCTGTACTGTAATATGGAATAAATACGTGAGAATTCAGGATGACAGTATTTTTTAGGCTGAATATAATTCCAATACAGAATATAATTACGTAGATATCTGATTTCTTGCAGCTTTATTTTTTAATAAATAAGGCTTTATCTTTTTTGAAGTATTATTCTTATGAAATTTTTTGGTATTAAAGTTTATATAGACACTATAATAAGAATACAAATATTATAGAAATTTTAGTTATTATGTTTTTTTTTTCGAATTAGGTGAAGAGATCTGTAGAAGAACAACGCTCAAAAGTAGTCAACTACTCTTGCTTTGCTGTGGTCAAAAGCAAGACCTGAATATGAAATCTTTTTATGTGTTTATTGATGTCGGATATGCAAGATTAAAAAGCGTTCAATATTTTATATAAATGTCATCATGTGTTTAATGTTAAGTACGATGTTAAACTTACTGTATTTTATGCTCTCATGGACTATATGATTTATAAATTAAAAAATGGTTCAGTTGGGAATTTAATTTAAACTACACATTCTTACTATAATCGATCAAGATTTAAATTTTGCAAAATACAAGCATTAAAATGCATATTATCTTTTTTATTCTTATTTTAATAGTATTCTTATTTTGTTTTATTAAACTGACAATAAAACTGTCAAGCTCCAGTATTAATTTGACATCATAAACATAAGAATTTCTGTATACATATTTTTATTTAATTTTTTTCTGTATTAAAAATTGAATAAATGTTTTTTGTATAATCTTGCATTTTATTTTTAATTTCATTCTTAGTTTCATTGAAGTTATTTTCAGTTTAATTTAAACTTGGAAAATATATCATAAAACAAGATTTATTTGCAAAAATATAAGTCAGTTTTGTTCAACAGAATAATCTAAATATTTGTCTTTATCCTCTTGTAACTTCAAAAATGCATATTATCAATATTCAAAAATAAATATTTAGCTATACTATAAATAAATTATTTTTTCAAAAGAACTTAAATTATATTTACTTATATAAAATATTTATGTATTTTTTAAATTGTGTACAATTTGTTGTACTAATAAAGTGTATAAAAATTAATTTTGTACTTAATGGGCCCATAGTAAACTAAACTGAAAAATAAGTAGTGTGACGATTTTTTCTTGAGAGTGCTACACTCACACGTAAAACTAAATCGATATAAATAATGTAATAAATGGCTGAACAATTTGCTTGATATAATGTATGTAATTTAAAAACCACTATGTATATATATAATTATCCAAATCAATTAAAATGTCATATTCAATTGTACTGTTATATTATTGAATAAAGAAATCATATATCTTTATATTGTAATTGAAAAAAATAAATAAAAAAACTTAAATCCTTAAAATAAAGAATTTAAAACCTAATTTCTGCACTAAATTGTCAATATAAAAAAAATCAGCAATACTTCTATAAAAGATTGAAATTCACTCTTTTTTCTATCTAATTTACCCCTTTAAGCTATTAGTTGTTTCTCTCCTTAAAAGGAGTGGTTTACCCGCATCTTTCAAAAGAGTGAATTTCTATCTTAAAGATTGGTTGAGTTTTGTGAAAATAAAAGAGTGACATTTCACTCCTTCTGAGTGAAATCCACTCGATTTTTTTAAGAGTGTACCTATGGCATGTGTGTACTGAGGAAGTCGGACTCCACACCAAATTACTATTCAGTTGGAAAATGGAGCCGCGCACCTCATATTGTTGGACTAGCTGGCACAAGACAACCGCAACAACTGAAAAAGAAAACATTTAAGAACATCGATATACTGGCAAAGATTTGCACATTGCGAAATTACTTCATAGTGAAAAGACTCGTGCTACAAATCTGCCGATGTTAGTTACACTTGGTTGAGAAATTTTAGAACATGCAGCAATCTCGACAACCCCTTCAGACTATCATTTCTTTCTTTCGATGCATAATGCCTTGTATTCTGTGCAGTTCTTGATAATTTATAAAATTGAATTGATAATTTTATGACATTAAAAGGCTTCCACGTTGCTGGTATTAGTTAATGGCAGGACTAGATTTCAGTTTCGTATCAATCTAGCTGTTGTTGCACCAGCATGCTTCCCTGTACCTAGCCCTGAGTTGAGGTCTACCAGTTAGATAGACACAGCCTGGTGGAGTCTACTTGACTTTGAAGCAGGGACCCAGCAGAATACCCCCAATAATTGGCCTGCCACCCTTATAAGTATCATTTCACTTAGAGGACATTGCTACCATGCCAAGTTTTAACGTGCCCCACCCGCTTTGAGTAAACACAACGGATCTTCAGTTTGCCGGGATTCGAACTCACTACCTTCCGATCATGAGAACGAAGCCCTGACCACCCCAGCCGCACATCGATCTAGTAAAGCTGTTTCTAGTAATCATGTTTCTTGCCTTGACAGTAACACCACACGTAATTCCCTATAGTCATGTCATTTCCTATGTGTATCAGTATCTGACAATAATTATTTAGGTACCTAACAATGCTTTTGTAAAGGAGCAGCAATGAATCCTTCACTTGAGGTAGAAATGTCCTCCAAATCATCTTCTTCTGGTGAAAGTCAGGAAGCTATCCCTAGCATGACTGACTTTCTGACCATAAGGGACTGCTTCAGCAAGACCCTATCTGCTGGAAATGTCATACGCAAGAGGAAACGGCCAAGCATATCATTTACGAATGCGAGGCTCTTGCCCTCCCTAGATGAACTTCTTTAGGCTTCATCCATACTAGAGAGTTACATCTAGACTCCATTAAAGGGTTATCGAGCTTTATTAATAAAGTGAGTGAGCCGAGCAACTGTAACTAGGAAACATGGAGTTAACGGTACAAAATGCTGATAAAAGCAGAGGTGCCCAATGACATACAAACCCAACTGTAAGAAGAAGAACAATGCTCTTGGATTCTTAATTTCTGAATTTAATTATCATTTCATTTCGAAAGTGTATATAAAATTTTGTGTGATTGTTTTTATTCTAAATATTAACTATGCAATTTAAAACCAATAAATTAACTGTGAAAGATTCTTTAATTAATAAATGAATATTTCAAAGTTTGTATAAAATGAACAGACTGGCTTCAATAGTCGCCACTTATCATGTTACTTTTTCTTCATCGCCTGGTTCGTCCAGAGAACAGCTGTTAATAAAGATGCAAGACTCTTGCACTGCTGGGTACTCTGGCGCTTCCGTTTCCTCCGGGCTGTCGTATTTGGCAGACGACGACAGAAACGCCCCCGCAGCATCCAAGGCCAGTTGGACGACATCTGTGGACCTGTCCTCGTGATTTTCGCTCCATTCCGACGGCAATGTGAAAATCCCAAGAGCAGACAGGTCCTCCAGTCTGATTGGCGGCTCATTTGGCGAAGGGTCTGCAAGAAATGAGAATTAGCTGCGAAATGGCCGTACTTTATGTCCAATAAGTAGGGAATTGAAAGGGAATGTGTAGTGGAAGTTGATTTCTTAACATGTTAAGATGTCGCTTGAAAACAGTTACTTGAACTATTATTATTAGCTTTGGAAAAATTACGCATTGAAAATTTCTGTCTTTTAATGAAGAGTTGATTTCGACATTAAAAATTGTCTTTCAATATATGATCGTTCGGAAATATTTGGCACACAGTTTGACTTTTTAATCCACCCAATTAAAATTTACATTAAAAACAAACCAAAATTATGGCTGAAATGTTGAACCAATCATTATTTCGGATACAGAGTTGTCCGAAAAGCGGTAAAAATATATTTGAGGGTGCCCCTTGGCGAGATTGGCGATTTTTGCTTGGCGCTAATCCTGTTCGCGCAAAACGCTGTGCAAACAGTAATGGCAAACAAAACACAATGAAATTTCAAAAATAATGCAGTAAGCACATAAAAAAAGAAAAAAAATTTACTCTTTTTATTTTGCTGGAATATCCTCACTTTGAGGTACACAGAATTCTCTAATAGCACCTACAGATATTACTTCAATTTATCCTGAGAAGAAAACCAATCAGAGCCGTGAATATATTTTAGAAAAACGTTTAGGGTTACCATACATAGAATAACATCGCCCAGCTTGGCGATAAACTTGGCAAGTATTCAAGGGGCACCCTAAAGTATAGTCTAACCCGAAAAGCTTAATGGAAAGTTGGCGATCATTGGGAAAAAGATAACATGTGAGAACATGAAACTTGCTTTTTTAAATACAGGTATGAATGACATTTAATATACGTACATACATACTCGTGCTGGTGAGCCCCGAAATGTACCTTCAGTTTAACGGGCTTGGAATACTCACCCATCACCAAGTGCCTCATCATTTTGAACCACGGTCAGGAGACGAGGACGCACCTGGCACCCTCCTCTCCACATCCACACCACACCAGCGGAAGGACTTTGGAAGTCACATATGAACGTGGACACGTCCCCAACGCATGATATTTAATATACTAGAGCTTTTAAATGCCTACCTTTTCCGATTGTGAAACTGTCGTAATGATCAATCAAGTGCACCCCCTTTAATAAATAAGGACATCCTAATTGTTTCTGTTCCCGCAGAGCTCCAGGGGCTCTGTAGCTTCACGCAGCTTCCCGTTAAGATCAGCAAAGTGAAGCATCATTTGCCGCGGTCGGGGATGTGTTCACATCACATATGTGATGTCCAAGGTCCTTCGTCTCAACTGTTCAAAGATAGTTGAGATTATATATATTTTCTGCGATGTCTTGCTGTGTTGAAAACTGACGCGTGGATGTGGAGTGGTGGGTGCCAGCTCAGGTGTGACCTCGTCACCTGACCGTGTTTCAAAATGACGAGCCACTTGTTGGTGGGCGAGTATTCCAAGCCCCTTAACCTAAAGGTACATACAGTACGGGTCTCGTCTGCACCCCTATGTTTGTATGCTTCTGTCCCTGATGTAACCTCCATAAGAAGTCGGATGGATTTACGCACGCTACCTCCCATGAATTTCTCTGTACCCAATGCAGCCAAACGTCCAAGCCCCGTGTCCGCAGTTCTATGGCGACACACCCTGCAAGCCATGTGTCTGGTCATTTCTGCCTCCAGCAGTGAACATCGGACCAATTGTTGCA
Organism: Latrodectus hesperus; assembly: GCA_037975125.1. Classification (NCBI taxonomy): domain Eukaryota; kingdom Metazoa; phylum Arthropoda; class Arachnida; order Araneae; family Theridiidae; genus Latrodectus; species Latrodectus hesperus. The sequence continues at coordinate 60,960 of JAJQOW010000521.1, forward strand.
CTTTGAATGTCGAACATTACTCTGCTCATTTTCATACAATTTTCTTGCGATAAATAACTTTTCTACCTGAGGCCAAGGGTTTCGTTCTGCTTGATATTCAATTCCAGTGATCAAGCATATTCATCTTAAACGTGTGCTATTGCAATAGAGGAGAATTATTCCAAGACGTTTGAAATCATTCACTTAAAATACACCAATCAAATTGGAATATAATGAACGAGATTATCAATAGAAGTATGAAATGGTTTGATCGACCATTTAGTGTTTTCCTATTTTTCATGTGTATTTCATCACATTTCGTTAGTGTTTCTCCTGTCAATTACATTACATATGCATTTTCACCCCATTACAAACTCGATCTCGAGCTTTCAAGTTCCTAGATTAATACTGATCTATATAATTTTAGCCCGGTGGCTAATTAATATCGTTACACGCTCCCTAGGCAGAGGTCCAAGGTTCGGTCCTTGGGTTGGGCAAGGTCGACTCAGCCTCTTCTCCCTTCAGTGGGTCGATAAAATGAGTACCAAGCATGCTTGGGAACTAAACACTGGAATTTCACGTTAGGCTGACAACCTAACTGGGACATATGTTTCGCACCCCAGGGCCCTCGGTCATGAAAACAGTTATGGGCACTGTAGGCCTTGGCTCACATGGGCTATCGTTCCACAAAGTTTAGTATGTGTATGTGTGTGTGTGACATATGCTTCGCACCCCAGTGCCTCTCGGTCAAGAAATAGTGATAGGCATTGTAGGCCTTGGTGCACATGGTCTGTCGCGTCTCAGAGTTTAGTTCTATATAATTTTTCTTATCACTATATTTTTCAAGTATTTGCATTATTTTTGTGACATGATCAAATGGCCGTCTCAAGATTTATTAGGGGCTATCTGGACATCATGACATTTGATTCTGAGCGCAAGGTCTTTTCATTATGCACAAAAGGCAATCTGAAGCCGGCTTTTATCGATTTTAGCCTGGATTGTTTGGGTTTCGCTCTGGTGGATGTTTGCGCAAGTCCACAGCCGGTGTTCCAATTCGCTAGGGTATACGGTGAAATGGATCTGATCTAGCTGCTGCTGGATCTCTGAAGGATTGGAAACGACAACAACAATATAACAACGATTTCGAACTGGGCATCAGATTCGAAATTTATAATCTAACGTTTCTAATATCAAATTACTGATTTATATTAATTTACTGATTAAATAATTACTACTATTCTTGAAGAAACTAATATTTCCAACAACAGAAATAGCTTTAAGAGCCTAAACAGATTATTGTAAATGTAGAGAGAAGAGTACACTCTTCACAATCTCTCTCGATCCTAGAGTTATGTTGCCTTTTCAACATTTTCCAGCTCTTTCTCGCTTTATTAGTGGACATATTAAAGCTCTCGTTTTTCATCAAGGACAGAGGAACTACCCGGATTGCCACTGGTGCGGAGCCATGCTGGACTCCCCTGCCCATATTCTGGATTGCTTGGATTTTGCCAATAGTGACATTCTTAAAGATCCTACACTTTTTTTGGACTTGTTGGAAATAATGGGTTTTACGGAGATGGTCTAGCATTGCTTGATCATCTGGGATTAGCAACAACATCTTCCTCCTTTCACTTGGGTTGCGAAGATGGGTAGACGAGACGGAGTGACGGGATGTGATTTCAAGACACTTTGAAATTTGCACAGATTTCAAACTTTCTATTCTATATTTTTTGTTTAAAAACCATTCAATGCTTGGAATATTTTGCAATTTAATTTGCTTTTGTAGAATTTACATAAATATCTATTGTCAAAAAATGACAATACTATTTTAAATTGTTATTAATATATATATATATTAATATATATATATATATATATATATATATATATATATATATATATATATATATATATATATATATATATATATATATATATATATATATATATATATATATATATATAAAATATATATATATATATATATATATATATATATATATATATATATATATATATATATATATATATATATATATATATATATATCAAATAAATTGGTTCTATTTTGTTCCCGAAATGGTCTTCCAAACTCATCAAGCTAAAGTTTATTTTAAAATCTGAAAAAATTCAGACAGAAATATTGACACAATTCAAAATATTTTAAGTTTCCTATACACATATTGAACTTAAAATAATATAGATATCAAGCATTCAATGAACTATGCAATTCCATTAATCACCATTGCATACTTAGAATATTTTATAGTTGAAACAATGACCAAAAATATATAATGAAATTAAATTCCCAGATTTAAATTCTAAGTTCGAACTTCTTGTTACTTTAATTCAAACTGTTATCTCTATGTTTTACTACTGTATGAAATATTTGTTAGTATAGATTGAACTATTTTATAAATTACTGTAGCGTGTCTGTGTAATACGAGATGCTATCAGTCGCCAGTTGAGATACATCGTTTTAAAATGCAACCGGCAAAATACCGCAGTTAAGGGGTTGATCATTTTCTAGTTTATTAAAGGCAGGCTAGTGAAATACAGTACACCAAAAATTTTAATTCATCTTTTAAAATAATAGATAATTGTAGAGCTGTTCCAGCAGGAATGGAGAATAACTCATTACCATACTTGTGGATTAAAATGCAGCAATTTGATATTAGAAGTGCTTGGCATATAACTTTCGCTTTAACTAAATGCACAAGTTTTTCAATCTATCGATTCAGTTGTAAAATATATTTTTTCAGTTTTCCTCCCCGATACTTATGTATTTGTTCTACGTTCCTATCTTCTTTTATCGAAATATTGATATAAACTTTAGTTCCCAATCTTGAAAGATTTTATTACCTTTTGTTCAGTTGAATCTCTTCGGAAATTAGAATACATTTGAAGATTTATTAATATGACATAATTAATAAAATCAGAGCTATATTATCTAAAATAAGAACTAAGTTGACGCTAATATTCTTCCATAAGGAGAGAATATTTAACTCAGATATTAATTGTGTCTGGTGACAATTTGTTGTTCATTTTGCTAGTTTGGGAATCTGAATGCTCACATTCGTATATACGTTTCGTTCTTCGCTTTTCTGTGCATATGATATTGCTTAGCATTCAATCCCTGTTGTCTAATTACTTTGTAGTTCCCTTTTTCCTTTATTTGATTTTCGAGTAAGGATCGCTAACTTCCGAATTTCACCACTAGGGGCGCTACAGACGCTATCTCCTATACCGTAGCATATGGAAGATAGAATCTGTGACAAAGAATCTTCCTTGCAGCATACATTCCTCTATGGTCACAGAAAGCCTTGACAGCAAGGCTGAATACTGGATACCTTGTAAAGTAGCATGTATTAGTATTTACCAACCTGTTGATTGCTCTCCAAATTCGCCCTGATAGGCCGCACTTTCTTGCTCAGCTGTGTATACATTTAAAATGTCCTCTGAGCACAAGTCAGACTTACAGCGGTTTAATTTCTCTTGTTTCCGCCACTTTGCTCGTCGGTTCTGGAACCAAACCTGAAAGGAATTTAAATATCGCTTATAAAAATGAGGTTAATCAGTTTCCGATAAAATTTAATGATATCTTTCAAAGGTCCTTTTAAATTCAGACATTTACTTAAAAAATATTTTATAATTTACATAGGAACTTAATTTTTTTCGTAATGATATTTATCTTTACTGCCTGCATTTTTGAAAATAAAATATGGAATATATAAATTTAACAAAATTCCAGTATTTTATTCTACAAATTTCTATACAACAAAAATATATATATATATATATATATATATATATATATATATATATATATATATATATATATATATATATATATATATATATATATATATATATATATATATATATATATATATATATATATATATATATATATATATATATATATATATATATATATATATATATATATATATATATATATATATATATATATATGTATATATATATATATATATATATATATATATATATATATATATATATATATATATATATATATATATATATATAATTTTTAATTGAAGTAAAGCATTCCCTTAACAATTGTTGAAATCCATAAATGGATTTATTGTAAGAATTATGATGCGTAATTTTATATATTGTCCATTATTAGTATCTTACGTTTAGTAAGATTTCCTCCACACTTTCTAACAAAATTTCTACCCATGTAATAAAAAATATTGTTGTACCGTTAAAACTTGTGTGCAAATATTTATTCTGACTTAAGAGTTTTCCAAACATGATTCCTTGCTGAATAATAGGAAAGCAGAATTACTCTTTGCCAGTATGAATAGGACCTTGTTTTATAGAACAGTATTTAAAATGACGTGGAGATTCTGAAAATTATTTCCTTGTTCTTAGATAATTCACGGTTGCTTAAATTTGCTGTTGTTGTTACTAATCCCATTCGAATACTAGACCAACTCCACAAGTCTATCAGCAACCAGTCATGAGTCCATGAGCCATGCTTAAATTTAATATTTATGTACGAAATTTCAAATTGTTCAAATTGTTGTTAAATGTGAAGTTTTGTAAAGAATTTTCCTCTTAGATGTTTAATGCAATAATAACGAAATAACGAATCAACGAAATAAGACGTAGTTATACAGAAAATAAAATTTCGTAGATCTTTAATTCGTATGGTTTCAGAGTTAAATTTAATTTACAAATTTTTTGGAAGTTTACAATAAGTTAACTTTTTCCTACAACAGTTAATTTTTTACAATTTATTTTTTCACAGTTTCGGTAAGGATAAAATTTCGGACCGCTAAATCTGATGTTTAATGAAAACTAAGGAAATAACAGTATGAAATTTTGCAGCAAAAATAAAATTCCAAAGATCTCAATTCTTAGTTCCATAGAATTGAAATTCGTATACAAACTTTGGAAGCTGAAATAAACGAACGTTCGTTATTAATCTCATGGAACTACATTTCGTAAAATAAAAAATCGCAAGAGAGCTTTCGTAGTTTTCATGAATCAAGCAACCATTTTTATCGTCCATGTCTGTACTAAGTTAGTGTAACAAAATGTCCGTACTAAGAAATTGCAAAGGTGGGTGATTTTTGGTCTATCTACATCGTCAACGTCACTACTATCAAACATCGGTCACACATGGTAACCGATGTTTTTTCAGTCTCAAATAATACTTGAAGTCTAATTTCATTCCTAGAAAATCGAAGATCCTAATTTAAAAAATCTTAATCGGATCCATTCCTATATACTCTGATGAGACCTGGGCAGCAACAGAAAAAGTTAAAGGTATCATTTCTGTTTTTGAAAGAAACATTTTGAGATGTATTTTTGGTACCATTAAATGTAACAATATCTGGAGAAGAAGAACTAACTCTGAACTTTATAAATCTTTTGAAGAACTAGATATAGTGAAATATGTAAGGATTCAGAGAATTACATGGGCAGGAGACCTATGCAGAATGGATGAGAATCAAATAACAAAAAAGATCTTCAGTCTGACCATTCGTCACCCAATAAAGAGGGTGACCTAAACTTAGCTGGTTTGACTGTTTGGAAACAGACTTAAGAATTTTAAAAATAACTAACTGGATGTACAGGGTGATCTTTTTTAAAGTGACAGTGTTTGGAGTGTCTTGCAGCGCGATCTAATTGCCGAAATGACACCAAACTTGGTATTTATCAAGACATGGGAAAAAGGATCCCGTAAAAAAATTTAGTTCCAAAAGTCGTCGATAGGGTATTTTGTAGCGCTGTTGTAGTTTACAGTAACGAGAATTAGCATAAAACATGGGTATCAATGAAACATGAAAATGTTGTGCAATGACAGTACCAGTAATAGAGACTATAAAAGCAAGAAGTAGACAGCTCCCACAACTAATCTCAGCTGAAGTAAACGAGCTCCAGTGGCCATGCCTCTCACGTTATCGGAACGTGCGTTTATGTTGTTGGAGTATCAAATTTGTCTATTCTAACAAGACAGTGCGGAATATTCCTCTTGATATGATACTTACGACTGTGGAGAACGTTGTGCACAGAATGCACGGTATTATTTCTGAAAAAGGTGCTCACATGGAATGTGGTCTAATTCCTCACCGGGGAAGTTAATATAGTAAAATAAACAATAATTTTACTGTACAATTGTATGTGTTAGTAATTTTCTTTCTCACATTGTAAAGCGCCACAAAATGCCCTAGTGGCGAGTTTTGGAACTAAAATGTTTTTTCACGGAATCATTTTTTCCGGGTTTTGATTAGTCTAAATATCAAATTTGGTGCCATTTTGGCTATTAGATCGTGCTACAGAGCGTTCCAAATACTGTCACTTTAAAAAAGATCACCCTGTATATGGTTAAGGATAAAAGAGCTTGGAATTCGATTTTGAGGAAGGCAAGGGCTCATCCTGGGCTGTCTGTACATTGAAGAAGAAGATACCTACCTGGACTCGCGCTTCGGTCAATCCTATTTGGGAAGCAAGTTCTTCCCTTGAGAAGACATCCGGGTAGTGGCTGATGTGGAAGGACCTTTCCAGTTCTTCCAGTTGAGAAGAGGTGAACGTCGTCCGGTACCTCCTTTGCTTTCTCCTGCATCTTCCTTCACTGGGACTGCAACGGCAAAAAAATATTGTATTTTCACCATGGATTTTTCTTAAAAAGTTCTGGAACTTATATAATAAAAACTACCAACAGCGTTCGCATCAATATCTCGAGGTGCCAGAATATTACTTGACGCTGAATTCTATCTTTGAATATTCTGGTAAACTCGCAGACAGTGCTGCGACTGTCTGCTTAAACAGACCAGATTAATGACTAAAATGCCTTTGAAGAAAACTACAGTGAAATGCTTTTCGACTATGAAATAGAGTTTTGTTGAGTTTGAAATTGTAGTTTTGAAATAGAAAAAATAAGTAATATACAGTCAATCAAAAAAGTATTGGAACACTTGGGATGCGTAACATGTAAAGCTGTTTATAAAAGTATTTATCACATTAAAACAAAAGAAAAAGTAATCAAGATGTGCTTTAACATTTGGTATACACTATATAATTAAAATTTTGCTAATATTTTAGCTTTATAATTTGATATAGCTTTTTGAATGTAATTTAAAAGCTAACAAGGGTCAAAAAAGTATTGGGACACTTTTGAAATGAGCAAGTAAAACAATAAATATGTCACAAATAAAATTTAATTTGCTACCACCTTTTTTAGACAATACTTTTCAACATAAGTTGTTGCTAAAGTACTTAGACTTAGACAATACTTTTCAACACAAGAAAAGTACTCTGGTGTTGGAAACTTAGATTTCATAGATGGTATAATGAATAAATATGTCTATCTTGATACTCTCAAGCGAAATTTAATGCAAAGTGTGAGAAAGTTGGGAATAGCAAGCCATTTTAATTTGTACCAGGATAACTACCCAAAACATACTGCTCCCATTTGCAAGTTATGGGCCCTTTACCGCTGTGCTGTTGTGATTAAAACTCCTGCACAGAGTCCAGACCTTAATCCCATAGAACATGTATGGGATTATTTGCAGCAAAAACTCAATGAACACCACATTTCTAACAAGCAGAAGTTAAGAAAACATCTGGTTGAAGAGTGGGCCAAAATCGACGGGTCGTTTTGTGCAAAACTGGTCAAATCCAAACCAAATCGATTGTTAGAGGTCATAAAGTACAAAGGTGGTCCAACAAGATATTAACTATAAATGTTTTGCTGTTTTTTTATTTATTGGGCAGTGTCCCAATACTTTTTTGAGCTCATTTTTTGTCTTCGACTTTTTTCTTTAAATTATAACAATAATTACATTAATATTTGAGTTTTGCTTCAGTCACTGTGATCTGCATTTAACAAAAATGTCATATACGTCTTTTTTTATTTCATTTGTGTATTTAAGTTACATATTATGATAAAATTTCATGAACATATATTGTTTCCCAATACTTTTTGACAGAGTATATATACTTTAACTGATTTTTCCTCAGTAAAATGAAAGCAAGATCTGTTTTCAATTATGAATTTCATTTTGTTTGTTTTTTATATAATGCATACTAAATATTTTTAGCAACATTTTATTAATAGAGAGATCAGTGTACCAAAAAGAAATAGTTTAAGATCCACAGATTATTTTTCCATTATACGGACTTTCGAATTTAAGAACTATATTACCGGTCCCCACGATCTCGCTAAAAGAAATGTCTATTGTGTGTGGGTGTACCAGTGGCGTGATATATATATATATATATATATATATATATATATATATATATATATATATATATATATATCACGCCACGATATATATATATATATATATATATATATATATATATATATATATATATATATATATATATATATATATATATATATATATATATATATATGCTTCATAACGACTAGTGAGCGGGCACATTGTCGTTATGAAGCATCCACCTGCCCCCGTTTGCCAAAACTTGGGCCACACGAGGTCTGGAGACGTGTCAAAACTTGAACGTAAAAATTTCCGTTCACTCTCTGGCTCTGTTCCTCAATCAGAGAGAGCTCCATGCCGACGGCAGGTGAAAAAGAGTAACTTTCAACAAGCAGCCGCACACTCCTACTTACACACAGAGGGGTTTGACTCGAACTAAGCGTTGATGGAATTGGTTACAGCAGTAGTGCCACCTGGCGGTGACTGCAAATAGTAAAATAAAGTTATTATTCAACTTTTATACGTATTTTCCGGACAAACCTCGTGTATATATATATATATATATATATATATATATATATATATATATATATATATATATATATATATATATATATATATATATATATATATATATATATATATATATCATAAAAAATATAACTAACAAACTTCCAACTATGTACCTAATCGCCTTTCAAAAATTGCAGTGCCGTACACTTAGTTTATATATACACAAGTTAGTGTACCCCTGTGTGCCTTAAGGATCGCTGATGAATTGAATGCTGAATGTCTATCGTATTAATTTATAAAATTATATTAATTCTCTAATTACTCTTTAAAAATCATTTTTGTCTTCATGATTTATTTATGTGAAAACATTGTGCCAATGGATCGAATTATTAAAGTCACCAATCACGAGAACGTACCGAAATATTTTACCGGTCCCTGAATTAAATGCAATTGAGGAACTCTGCACTAAAATTGATGCTCGTTCGAGTACCGTGAAAAGAGTTGATTTCTGACCAGGACGTTACCGGACTCATTGGTTTAATAGCCATGAATTTCAACGATAATGCGCACCTATACTTAAAAAATGTAAACCTAGAGCCCAAATAAGCAATTGACTCGACTTATGCAATAATTGCATCGAAAATTAAGTAAATGTAGACTTTTTCTCATAAGCTGGAACACCGACAACAACGCACTTTGCGCACGTCTGAGCTAAAAAGAAGAGCAATCTCAGTATAGCCGACTGACTGAACGGAAGATTTAATGTTACTTTGATGGATACAATTTTTAAGTGACGTGCAGTCCAGTTTATGCTTATTAACCATAAAATGTCGTTACACTTGAGATCCTGTGTACGCCACTTTATTACAATTCTCATTGGTTTAAAATATCCATGTCAGATAACGTTTCATCCACGTCACATATCGTATTGAAAGGATATTGTAAATCCGATACGTCGACGCGTTGGCTGCCTGCCTTTCAATCACGTTCTTCGAGCGGCAACAAACAAGGCGAAGTTCACCATCAAATATCCGAGAAGAGTGTCGAAGTTTATTTTGTTTATAAAACGATTTGTTATATAAGAAGCAAAGCATCGGTTTGAGAATCCGTTTTCTAAGGATTCAATCCACTAACACATGGACAATAGAACAGCAGAGAAAGCAAAATGAAAAAGAAATGACAAAACATCAAACATTAAATCGGCAATGACGATATAAATTTTTAAAAATTTCATTCATTGATTGAATTCTAAATTAATAATTGTTGTTGTTTTCTAATGACACTTGGACAAGCCAAGCTCGCTATGGTATGCGAATGAAGTCGATTGGGAGCGTCTTTCGTTTTAATCAGAGCACTATGAAGGTGAAAGTACGACTTTGCTCTACACACATGCCATAGGTACCCGTTTATAGGGTAGGCAACCATTCACACCTCATTCATACAAGGAAAGGACAAAGACAGGACAGATAGAAAGTACATCCATGCCCGAACCGGGATTCGAACCCAGGGCCACCTTATCCGTAGTCAGGCACGCTGACCACTAGACAAGTTGGTCGGCTTAATAATTGCAATATCTGCGGACAATCTCTTTTGATCCTTAAGACTATTGCTTTGCTTACGCCAACATTAACAATTTTTTATAGTTAATATCGCTGAAATAATAAAAAGCAGATTTGTAAAAGTTGCCTCAAAAAATCTCATTGATTTTTTTTTATTTTTTGTCTGCTGGTTCAAATGCATAAGACTGGCTTGCAGTTTTTTTTAAATAATTGAATTAACATATTAAAAGGAGCTTCCTTATTGTGGTCTATAGAACTAATAGACTCTGTATAGTTAGAGCCCCAGGGGCTCAGTAGCTCCACCCCCTTCCCAGAGGATCAGTGAGGCATAGCTTGCCACCCCGGGCAGCGACTGGAAGGGTGGCCACATTCTTCCACACTGCGTTGCTGGAGTTCCTGGAGTTGGTGACGTGGCCTACGTCTATCTGTGACTTCCAGAATCCTTCCGCTGGTGTGTCGTCAATGAGGAGAAAAGGGTGCTACCACAGGTGGCGAATTCATCATCTGATCGTTGTTTAAAACAACTAGGTACTTTTTAATAAGAGAGTGTTTCCTATTAGTTTATACTAGTACATTCCGGGACTCACCTGGTAAAGTACGCATATCCATATACTGTTTCTGTAATAAATGCGTAAGATTTTAAACTATTGTTTAGTGAAGTAGAAAAACAATAGTAAAATGTATATAATAAATAATTATTAGTATTAGATATAATAAAAAATTACCTAAAATGTGTATTTTATACATTAAAATAAGTTTTTCGATATAATAATTTAATTTATAATAATTTTGAATGACATGAAAAATATTTTCTTGAATATAAGTAAATGTTCTGATACATTGAAAAGCTATTTACGAAAGACAAACATGTTTATTTCCATAAATGTCTTCCCAGTTTACCAGATTTCTTATGCTGTAAAACACTGGAATTTATGCTTTTTAGCTCATTAGTAAATTAGTAATAGTACTTCAAATGCTCATTAGTAAAATTATATATTCCAAATTTATGAGCATTTAAAAATATTCCAATTAAGAATAAATACATTTGCAGCTCTGAGATTGGTAGCACCAACATAAAAAAAACCTTTTTATATTTCTTTTACGATGTTGAGAGTCATTCATGATATTAAGTGGTTAAAATTTGCTATCTTAATTTATATACTATCTATTGTAGAATGAAGATAGGAATTTTTTTTAAAAATTCATGTACTTTAATACTTAATTATTATTTGATAAATGTTATAATTTGTAGAAATTTTTTTTAAATTTAAAATCAGATTCTTTTTCTTGCCATTAAACTTGAAGTGATAGGTGATTTTATAATTTGTCCATGTCCAGGAGTATACTAGACGCGGTCCACTCACTTTCAGAAAATCAAAAACAAGCATCGGAGTCTTGTATAGAGACAACCCCAGGCACTCAAGGACATGTGCCAGTTCGCTTAGGACACTTGAGAGCTTCGTGACTCAGGGATGGAGATGAACAGCCACTGTTAGATCCAAGCTCCCATTATAGACGACTGACTTAGCTCAAATGCCTGCAGGCTTTAGCTGGGTATATTGGAATAGCCTTCACCCTTTGGGTGCGCCTACCAGGATACTACACTCCCGACGTACTACGCTTACTCCACCCCAGAGACATCCCCATGATAAGGCAGCCTACAGGAATAGGGTAGGAATAAAAGAGATAAATTAAGGAATTCTTGTGTGACAATAGCTTTCTCAAAAATATAACTACCATCATTAAAAGTTACTGTAAAATGACGAGAAAGTATAACATACGAAATAACACTACAATTATTGTTGTTGTTGTCGTGTGTCAGTTAGGCTGGCAATGTGGGGTGCGCTGCTCCACTTTTCCAACTGAGCCCTATTTTGGTGTGGAGTCCGACTTCCTCAGTGCACACTTGCCATAGAGACCCGTTTATAGGGTAGGCAACCATTCACAATCCATTCATACGAGGAAAGGACAAAGACAGGATAGATAGAGAGAGAAAGTACATCCATGCCCGAACCGGAATTCGAGCCCAGGACCTCCTGATCTGCAGTCAGGCACACTGACCACTAGACAAGTTGGGCGGCACTATAATTATTAATTATATTTTAAAAAAATTATCATTATCTATTGTTACATGATCAGACCAACTGCTTCTCAAAAGTTTTGTCAAATCCTGTTAGTATTTTTTACTCGTGCTATTTGTAGGTGATGTGCGCACAGCATGAACTAACATCCTAAATATTCTCTTATTTCCAGCGTGTCCGAAGCTGACCAGGAGGAGAATGAAGCGCCCCCTTCCCCGGATGAGTCGGTGAAGATAGCCCTCGCCTTTCTAGATGAAGACTTGAGAGACATCATTTCAGAAAAATGACGATCCAACAGGTTCCGTTCATGGAGTGCAACGTCGGACCGAAACATACTCGGTAAATGTGTAGGAGTTGATACGGTTTGTCATCAAAAATATCGCCGGATTGTTTTCTAGGAAAAATGCGGATGCGCGCGCCGAGCTCTCCTTCGTGACGTCATCGCATCGCTCCGCAGGAAATCACATTTGGCTGTAGACCAAATGGTTGGCAACTGATTGGGCGGTCGTATCGCTTCTTACACATTCACCGTTATTGCAAACTGAAACTGGGGATTGCTGTCATCATGCTGTATCATTTGCTCATTATTATGTGCCAGCTGAATAAAGAGTTCTCGTGCCTCAGTATAGAGTATATAATAAATCAGTATATAATAAAGAGTGTGCGCTCCGAGCTCTCCTTCATGACGTCATCGCATCGCTCCACAGGTAATCACATTTGGCCCAAGACGAAATGGTTGGCAACTGATTGGGCGGTCGTATCGCTTCCTACACATTCACCGTTATTGTGAACTGAAACTGGGGATTGCTGTCATCATGCTGTATCATTTACTCATTAGTATGTGCCAGCTGAATAAAGAGTTCTCGTGCCTCAGAATCATTTACTTGAACTTGATTTTGTGCAGGGTGGTCGAGAAGTGACAGTCTGTGCAAGTGGACGATTTCAGTTATTTTTTAAAGATAAAGACGAACGAAGAGGAAGTTTCTTCTTTCTGATTAAAACACTGACATCAGATTTGTATTGAGGACACGTTTATAGACGAATAGTTTTATACAATTACAGATATTCCCCCTGTAAACACGGTATTCAAATGACGCAATATCAAGTCCCTTGTATAACACGTTGATTCCATGCTTTAGATACCTGCACTGCGAAATCTATGATGACTTCACAATCCATTTCGCGTACGTTTGCACATTGTGTCAATTGTTTTCTTATATCCAATTATTGTATTGACCTTTGAACTTTCTGCTAAAAAAAGATGTTCACACGGAACATTGTTTCCGATAGCTCCTACAGAGAATAAACATGTAATAAAACTATTTCTGGAATTATTTGAAATAAACTGTTTTTTAATTACATTTATGTCAGCTTTTATTAAAAATGTTCTTCATTTGATGTTAATAAAACGCATGTATTTTGTTCATAACATAGATATTAGATTTAAATCACTTTAATGAGAGAAATTAAATGGTAATCCTTTGTACATAACGGGTAATATGAGGTGATACGAACGCCTTTTCCGATCATGCGAAACTAATATACCAAGTTATAGATGGATTACTGTATTGAATACTTTAATTAGTTGCTCCTCCATTTCATTCAAATTCTATGATTTTGTCCCTAACAAAAGTTCCTTGTTATAAAAAATATTTATAAAATTACTTCTTTCTGTGTTGAATAATTCATAAAATATTTTGATTTCAGTTAATTTATGATTAGACAGATTGATATATCTTTTCCAAGTGGACTTAAGCGTGTGTATTTTTATGGGACTGAGAATAATAAGAAAAGAGACGATTTGATGTTTGGTACAAGGCAAACACGTCGACACCTGGCTTTTGAGATCAATAACAATCTGTTACTTTCCCTCTGCAATCCGTTTTATGAACACTCTCAAAGGATATTGGCGGAAATGCCTTATCATCCAGTATGCCAAATTCTAAGTTTGGTCATTTTTTGGTGACAATGCATCATCTTGGCAACATTTCTTCATCGTCAAAAAAATCAGAATTTGGCATCCTGGATTATACGGCATCTGTGGCATACCAAATGATCTGATAATATCATACCAAATGATTTGGTTGTCCACTCTTTTTTTGCCAAATTGTTCTCGAAGGCCATGAAAAAAGTTATTCAAACAGTTTCGATAATAATATCACACATGAAAGGATAATAAAACTATTAGTTTATCAGAAATATAGAACATTAAAACAAAAATTAACGCTATTGACATTTTTTGTAATAATATTAATGCACTCATGTCCATAAATTATGGATAATGCAAGTTCAGGCAAAGAAAGAGACAGAAGCAAAACAAATGTGACTTATTTGTAAAGTCTATTTATTAAACAAAAGGTAAAAAGCAAAAAATGCTATATGTTTGACATCATTCATAAAAATTGCGATTTTTACTCCCTGGAGCAAATTTGAAAAGAGAACCTATTTACAAAATCCAATATAACCTGGTTGATATGATGGTTAAAATACATGGTACGCCCACAAGACCATACAGTACTTGCAGTACAACCCCTAGGCATGCTGAGTATTAAATTATCGATCTGATCTTGTGGAATATTACACCACTCATCAAGCAATGCTCTCCGAAGTATCCAGTAGACATGTGGGAGGGGGTTGACGGACTGCAATTCGTCGGCCAAGCATGTACCACACATGCTCTATTGGATTCAAGTCCCATCAGTATGCTGGTCAGTCCATACGGATGATATCCTCCGATTGAAGGCATTCGTTTACAATGTTTACACAGTGAGGACAGGCGTTGTCATCCATAAACAGAAATTCTGCACCTATGGTGTCCCGAAACAAACGTACATGTTGTTCCAGAATGACATCCCGATAGATGTGGCTTGTTATGGTTCCATTCTGAATATGCAAGTTAGTTCTGGAACCCAAAATAATTTCTCCCCAAACGAGCAATCCTGCACCACCGTAACGGCGTTGTATCAATGGTGTTTTCTTGGTGGTAACGGGTACCTGGCCCTCTGCATATGAAAGTCCGGCGAGAATCAGACTGAAAGCTAAACCTGGACTCGTCGGAAAACATCACACAAGACCACTGTTGCGGTGTCCACAATGCATGCTCTCTACTCCAGGCTAACCGCAGGCGACAGTGAGTTGCAGTAAGTGGAACACATCTGACAGGCCTACGAGCATATAGACCAATGTGCCCTAAGCGTCTGTACACGGTCTGCCTTGAAACTGTCGTACCGGTAGCTGAAGAGAACTGACGAGACAGGTCTGATGCTGTGCTCCGTCTGTTTCTTTTGGCAGTAACTGCCAAATACCGATCCTCATTCGGGGTTGTAACTAGGGGGTGACCTGTGCTGTAACGTCTACTCACATTACCATTATCTTGGAACCGTTGCCAATGCCTGGAGATGACACTCTGGGTGATTCCAAGTTCCTCGGATACTTCCAGCTGGGTACGTCCACATTCCAGACGGCCGATAATTCTACCACGTAAAGCATCATCCAAATGCTTCCTTTGTGCCATAACTATGCGGTTATTGCACTGAAAGGCTTTTAAAGCACTTGTGAACAATTTTACTTCTTTGCAACCATTCCTTATATATCCCTCTCTTACACTCTCGTCATTGTGACGTACTATCGGCGCCCTCTGGTGGTTTCTTGTAATTTGCATATTATTCTTCGAGATGTGTGTGATAATTCTACACATGTGAAATTTTTATATTTGATTTCAATTTCTGTGTGATTCTCGAATTATCCTTAATTTATGGACATGAGTGTATATAAGTTATTAAACATCAAAAGGCATCAGACAATTTATAGACTCTCCGCTTAAATTCAAGATGTATTTAAGCTATTAGAGAAATTTAGGTGATCACTTACAATTGATATTAAATTATCGCTCTTGAAGTTTGTTTCTTCGAAGCTTCATTCGCACGTGAAGTTTCAACCTCCATGAGCTATTACCGTGATTTATAAAGGAACTGAATAATTTGCATTTATAATTCACTAATCAGTTATTTTTTTATTTAATATGAATTTTTGAAAATCCATAGCCTAATAAATTTCTAAACAGCTGCGCTGATGAGATTAAAGCTTTCTTAATTCTATCGACGCATTTGTCCCAAAATTCATTAGGTTCTGTCTTTTTGTCGGGGAATATCATTGTATATCGGCTATACAGTTATGAAATTTCAGAATATAAATTTCATTGTTACAAAATAGTAAACTCAGGAGTAAGAGTCGTATATAGATCCAATATATAAGATTTACATAATACGGAAATATGAAATTCTAGGACATATAGAGCAAAAGAATGGAATACCTTATTTCCAAGTAAAAAATTTCAAATTAAAAACTGCGTAAATTTTATATAAGATATTTTTTAACAACTGTCGCACTTGTGAACCAAGTCACACAGCGGTGGTTAACATTACCCACGCGATACCACTACAAACCCGTTTACAGGGTGATCCACATTTATACATCACCTCAGAAGAACGGACAGAGTAACACAGAGAGGAAGCAACATCTATGCCCAAACCGTGTTGGTTGGTTTGTCGCTCAACGGTCATTTTTTGCACACGAGTGCTAATTAGACCAGGACCTACTGTTTAAAGTGAATTCCGAACCACTACAAACATCCATGCCCAAGGTGGGATTCGAATCCACAAACTGTTGAACCGAAGGCAAGAGCGTTAACCATTCGGCTGCCAGCTCGGTTCCCAAACCGGGATTCGAACCCAAAATCCACAGCTCAGGAGTCAGGAACGCTAACCGCTTAGCCATCGGTCGGCTAAATATGATGCTCTGTGTAATAGAATAGGTAAAATATTAATAGAGTAGCAATGCTCTTAAAAAGAGAATTCCATAATAATTAAAAAATATGGAAATTTATATCGCGAAAAGCAACATTCCGAATAAAATATTGCTTGTAATCCAAATTATGAAATTCCAGAATATAAAATGTATCATTCTAAAATAAGATTCTAATTCCACACCATGGTATTCTAGAATAATGATAACTCTAAAATTTGAAATTCCTGAGAAAGTATCCTATTTTATTTTGATAGCACAAATCTTGCTGTGTTAATATTTTTCATGGTTAATCTTCCATGAATAGGGTCAGTTAGCGCCATGTTGCTTAAAAGTATTGATAGAAATATTCACGTTGCCAAACGAAAGCAAACACTGAATTTGAAATGATGGAATACAAAACAAATATAAAACAAGAAGTATAATGCTACGATTTCTTGGTTTGCAAGGAAAAGTGTAAAAATAACTTTCATTCAAAAATAAAATAAAGAAAGACAAAACTTGTCTACAAATAAAATGACCGACAATCCGAAAAAAAAAAGAAAATCGCGTAAAATAAGAAAAGTCGCCAGATTTGGCGATTATCCCGTTTATGGCAGTTTTTCTTCTTTTTGGTTACAACTCACGGAAAACAGGTATAGAAATAGTAGCTGATGACAGCAGAAAAAATGTATTTTGAAATCTTAATTATATTTTCATCATTTAAAATCCTTGTAAAAGGTGAAAAGTTAAAAATAATAATTGCAAAAGAAGAAGTATATGAAATTTTGTCCCCTAGGTAAAAATAATATTAGGTTATGTCACAACCGTGCCTGAGAAATAGAAAAGTACCCATTCCTATAGTAACCTGGTAATAACTATGTATTGGTGCTATCGAATAAAAATTTCCATAAGGATAATTTACTTTTAGTTGCCAAATTACTAAAAATGTATCTACATATCGTAAAATATATCGCCAAACAGTCTTTTGACAACCGCTATTAGTCGCAAAATAAACATAGCTTAAGCAACAATTTCATAAGTTAAAAATAATAAATGAACGAATTAGTTAAGCAAAAAAATAAGACATATAAATAATTACTCTATTTATACCAGTGGCGTGCGGTAGGTTTTCATGCAGGGTGTGCAGAGAACAACAATAATAATAAAACCATAAAAATGTACATTAAGCACTTCTTTAAGTTTTTATTATTCATTTGTACACAAAATCCATACGTCTATCCGTATTACTAACAAAATCATCCATTTCATGATCAAAAAACTCTGGTTTTGACTAATAAATGTAACATTTCTTTTCCTATTGTTATCAGAGATAAATTGCTTAATCTATCCTGGCTCATTGTATTGCGTGCATGTTTTACTCCTTTCAATGCTGAAAATGATCTCTCCACCGAAGCAGTTGAAAATGGAACTGTACCAATTAAATGTGCCAATTTATTTACTTCACTTAGTGCATCTGTCAAATCATTCAGCATTATATGATGAATAAGTTTCGATAAATTCATTTCGTGATATGACTCACTGCGATAAAGAACGCATAATTCATTGGTTAGTTTTACAAAATCGAAATGTTTTGCATAAGCATTATTTAACGAAATAAGGCATACATCCGGAAATTTACTTTGATATTTCTTTAAAAAAATTGAAATTCAATAGTTTAAAAAATTTGAGCGAATTTAATTTTCTAAAACGGACATCTAACTGACAATAAATAGTGTCCATTGTTTCATAATATAAATTTCTGAAATGTTATTCTACACTTGAGTTTTGTAAATTTACGCGACGTTTTTTTAAATTTGGAACACTCACTACAGAAATAGTCTTTTCATAAACTTCATTAAATGCAACAGAAGTTCCCATATTTTGAATTGCATCTTTTACTTCCTTTACTTATTGACTTGAATTTGCTATATCTAAGTTAGTTTTATGTAAAATATCAAATAGAACACCAGTATAACTAAACACTTTGGCAAAAATATACTTAAGAGAAAATTACCGTTAAATTCTTCATAAAAAATGCGATAACTCTTTGCAATATTAATTGTATCGTTATCCCAGACATCTAGATTCTCGATAATATTTTTATATAAATCAATAGGCCTTGCCTTTCGCTTTTTATGATACTTACCAAACGAGATGAATAATTTCAACGTGTTGTGGCTAATTTTGGAAATTTTCTTTTATTAGTTTCATTTAAAACATGACTTTTTGTAGACACCGAAAAAAATGAGGCTATGCTAGAAATTGTTACAAAAATTAATTTACAATTTTTTATAAACAATACAGATTGGGACAGAACTAAATTAGGTACATGTGCGCAACAATGCACAAACATTGCTTCTGGGAAAATGTCTTTAACATTTTTCTGAGTCCCATTCAACGCTCCTGCCATGACTGCCGCCCAATCGTATGTTTCAGCAATTAGTTTGTTCTCACACCCCAACTGAAAACCGTTTCTTGCACAACATTACACAAAGCTTCCGCTGAACGATCCCCTCTAACATCTTCAAAAAGCAAAAATCTTTCCACTGGTGCACTATAATTATTAACACATCGTGGCACAACCGATAATTGCGATTTGTGAGATGGTAGGAGTCAAAATGTGTTTAATTTAATATTATTATTTTTAAGATGTTTAAGTATTAACAATTTTATCTAATAACGATAATATAAAATTATAATTTAAATTTACGACATTAAATTAACGCTACAAAAATATCGTTTTCATTTTCAATCAAAATGAAAATTGGCAACAGTAGAAAGAGTTAGATATAAACAAACAAAAAAGAATGTCTTTTGTGCTAATACCAAGTGGGGTGAATCTGTGGTTTGGGTACCCTTTTCTTGCCAAGTGGGCGATAGACGCGCCAAGCGTGGTAACCCTGGCTATTTCATCCTAAATGCACTCCTTGTGGCGCATGCTCATTAACAACTCTTTTGTTTCAGCATTCCTATTGGTGGCTAATTATTTTGATTTTGAAATAACCGTAGAATTTAAAATTTGATGCACGACATTTTATTACCGTTGAATTTGCCCTGGAGGTAGTACGCGAGTTATTTATTTGTTTCTGCGTATTTTTGTTTATTAATTTTAAAAAATATGATAATTTTTCTCCATATTGTATTGCATTTTTTATTATACAATTCGTAAAATAACCATTTTTTTGGTTTTTGTTGCCATACCAACGGTGAAATTCGTTAAAAACACGGATTTCGGTTCGTCGACATAGAAACGACGTTTTTGCGTAGTTTCTCTCTGAGCATTCAAACCCGTGAGACAACACATAAAAACGCGCCAGTTGGCGACTTTTTGAAAATGCGCCAAGAAGGGACCCAAAGCACATTTTCACCCCAAGTGGTAATTATAAAGTATGTTTAAGTTATTGTAAAACACAAATAATTGTAAAATATAAAATGTAATGTACTAAGCAAACGTAAAGTAATACTTGTAAATATTCAGCTTAATAAAATTATTTCTCAGTCATCTTCTATTTGGTGACTACAAAATTGGTGACCCGTAGAACAAAGAAATGTCTAGAACAGAAGTAACTGATAGCGTAGCACAGGCGTCGCTGGAACTCAACAAAGTGAGTATAAAAATTCCACCTTTTTGGACAGATAAACCAGAAATTTGGTTTTTTTCAAGTTGAAGCTCAATTTAAAATATCTGGAATATTATCTGAAGAAACTAACTAAGTTCAGTTACCTGGTGTCATAATTGGAACCGAAATATGTGGGAAACATTTGGGATATTGTGAATAGTGTTAATGCAAACAAATTTACACATGCTAAAAATAGACTTTTAAATCTATTTAAAGAAAGCGAAAACGTTCGAATAAAGAGATTAATTTCTGGGGTAATGAACTGGATAACATGAAACCTAGCCAACTTTTGCAAAGTTGCTACAACTGTTGTTTCTGAAAATATCATTAAAATTTGTAGCTTGAAAAATTACCAGAAACTATGAAAAACATATCATTAGTGAGTGAAGAAGATATTTCCAAACTTGCGTTAAAGGCAGATAAGATCAATGATATGAACCCCCGTTCAAATGTTTTTGATGTACATGAAGCTACAGAAAAAAACTATCCTAGTAAACAAATCAACACATGATAAACTGTTAGAAAAAATTCAGTATTTGGAACAACAAGTGGCAATGTTTAGTATTGATGTTCTTGCTCACGTAGCCGATCTAGAGCTCGCTATAACGCTAATTGTTATTGAAAATATCGTTATTTCCATTATAAATTTGGAAATAAATGCAAGCCAGAAAATTGCCAAGCACCATGCCAATGGAAAAAACAAATAAATGAAAGTCAGGAAAACTAAATGTGGCAGTAGATGTGGCGACAACGTCTCCTGCAAATGTGAAGGATTGTCGCAAATTTCGCCTATTTGTAAAAGATAAAAAGTCCCCAAATTGTCATTTCTTATTGATAGTGGTTCTGATCTAAGCATAATTCCAGCATCATCTACAGATAAAACCTTTTCTGATTTTAAATTATATGCTGCCAATGGTTCAGAAATCGAATCATATGGAATAAAAATTCTTAATCTGGATCTTGGTTTACATAGAGACATTCAATTTCCAATTATAAAAGCAAAAGTAAATAAAGGTATATTAGGAGCTGACTTTTTGAACAAATTTAACTGACTTATTGATCTCAAAGATCAACAATTAATTGATGGAGAAACTAAGCTTTGTGTGAAAGGTAACATTTCTTCCATTTCTTTAAATAGTTATCTAAGAACATTAAATAAGTCAAATAAATATTCAAATCTGTTTTCTAAATATCCTGATATACTCAAGCCAAACTTGTCAATTTCAAGTAAACAGCATGATGTCAAGCACTACATAATAACTGAAGTATAGCCTGTACATTGTAAAACGCGCCAACTTGACCCAAAACGCCTAAAAATTGCTAAGGAAGAATTTAAATTCATGTTAGATAATGATATAATTCGTCCTTCAAAGTCACAGTGGTCAAGCCCATTACATTTGTTGTAAAAAAGGATTGTTCATATCGTCCATGTGGTGATTACAGGAAGTTAAATTCTCAAACGGTGCTCGATAGGTACCCAGTACCAAGAATTGAGAATTTTCATCACATTTTAAGACACCAAAATTTTTTCAAAAATTGATCTGTTCAGAGCATACCATCAAATACCTATTGCAGAGGAAGATAGATGTAAAACTGCCATTATAACACCATTTGGCTTGTATGAATTTAACGAAATGAGCTTCCGTTAAAAATATACGCCTGCCACATTCCAAAGGTTTATCCATGAAGTTTTTAGAGATTTTCATTTCACTTTTGCTTATCTAGATGATGTATTAATAGCATCACGTAATGAAGAAGAGCATAAAAAACACTTAGATTTAGTTTTTAAAGCTTAAATAAGTATGCCTTAAGAGTAAATTTGTCAAAATGAACTTTTGGAAAACAAAATGTAGAACTTTTAGGGTATTTGATTACACACTTTTTATTATTTATTTGATTAGAATTTTTAGAGTATTTATATATATATATATATATATATATATATATATATATATATATATATATATATATATATATATATATATATATATATATATATATATATATATATATATATATATATATATATGCAAATCTTGGAGCCATTAATTTCTGTTAGTCTAGAAGTTTGTTTTAAAACACATTGCAAAATATGAATTGGGTACCGTGAGTTTTTCATGCAATTTAGCGACAGAAATAATGTTTTATTATTTCAGCAATATTAATTAAAAGAAAATTTTTAATGATGCCGTAAACAAGGCAATAGCCATAAGATTCAAAAGATATTGTTTACAAATATTGCAATTATTAATTTAGAATTCTATTAATGAATGAAATGTTTAAAAATTCAATGCCTTGCCGATTTAAAGTAACCCTAAAGTGAATGTTTTGTCATTTCTTTTTCATTTAGTTTTTTCTGCTGTTCTATTGACCATGTGTTAATGTCTTGAATCGATGGAAAATAGCTTCTCAAATTGATACTTTGCTCCTTATATAAGAAATCGTTTTATTAGCAGAATGGACTTCGACTCTATTCTCAGGCATTCGATGGTGAACTTCGCCTTGTTTGCTGCCGCTCGAAGATTGCGATCTGAAGGCAGGTAGCAAATGCGTCGACAAGTCGGAAAGACAACGCCGTTGAAACACGACGTGACGTGAAACGTTATGTGACGTCATGGATATTTAAAACCAATGAGAATCGTAATAAAGTGGCGTACTCAGGATCTCATCTGTAACGAAAGAAATAACCACTTTATGCTTACAAAAGCTTTCTTCTAAAAAAAAGCTTCTATGAGGAAAGGTTTTTAAAAAGAAGGAAAGAAAGAAAGGAAGAAGAAAGCAAGTTGTTTGAAAATAAAATATCGAACTTTTAGTAATTTTAATCGATATAAATGTTTCATGTATTTATTAAAATTTGAAAAATAATGTTCAATCATTTGTGTGTATTTCTTAAAGGAAATCATCAGGGACCAGGATTTTGAAATTAAGTATCCCGAGTTTCCTCCATCATAATGTGCATCCATACTATGGAATTATCCATCTACTATATGATTCTTTGTTTGCTCGTACATCTATTGGGCTATGTTTTGAAGGATTTTTCAGATGTTCTTTTTTGACACGTGAATGTACGAATGTATCAACGGAAATTCATTCTCATTAAATGAATACCCAAAAAATTAATTAAAGATTTCAACTAAGAAGTTTCATCCCCACTACGAAATCAAAATACGAGGTTTGTCCGGAAAATACGTATAAAAATTGAATAATAACTTTATTTTACTGTTTGCAGTCACCACCAGGTGGCACTGCTGCTGTAACCAATCCCATCAACGCTCAGTTCGAGTCAGACCGCTCTGCGTGTAAGTAGGAGTGTGCGGCTGCTTGTTGAAAGTTACTCTTTTTCACCTGCCGTCGGCATGGAGCTCTCTCTGATTGAGGAACAGAGCCAGAGAGTGAACGGAAATTTTTACGTTGAAGTTTTGACACGTCTCAGAGCTCGTGTGGCCCCAGTTCGACCGGATTTGGCTAAAGGGGGCAGGTGGATGCTTCATCACGACAATGCGCCCGCTCACACGTCGCTCGTTGTGCGTGACTTTTTGGCCCGAAGCTCAATCACCGTGACAGACCACCCGCCTTATTCACCCGATTTAGTCCCTTGTGACTTCTTCTCGTTCCCTAAATGCAAAATGGTGCTTCGGGGGCGGCACTTGGGAGATGTGGAAGGCATCAAGGCAGAAACGACACGGCAACTGAACAGCACCACAACTGAAGACTTTCAGCAATGTTATCAAGAGTGGAAAGGGCGTTGGCAGAAGTGTATCTCGTCTCAGGGTGAGTACTTTGAAGGAGACCCTATTGCAATACCTGAATAGTTGTAAAATAAAGTTATTATTCAACTTTTATACGTATTTTCCGGACAAATCTCGTACATAAGAGATATTTTAATTTATTTAATAATTCTTGTGTTTTTATTCAATGTTTTTCAGCTTTGGAAATCTAGAGGTTGTTTTATTTTCATACTTTTTGTTTTCAAATTAGGCAAAATGCTTGCAAATATACTTGAAGGAGTTTTAGGGCCAGTGAAGTTCCGAATCAATCTGAATTTTTATATTTTATAGTGTGCCCCATATCCATTGATTACTGGTACATACGTATTTAACTGGTTTTACACCAAGAAATTTTATACGAGGGTCACTATGAAATTTTTGAGATACAATTAGGTTTTTAAAGTAATACTGACAAAATTTTAGGTGTATTCAAAGTAGTCTCCTCCAGCATCAATGCACTTTTGTAGACGAATTTTCCACACATTAAATGCCTCAAGCCATTCATTTCTTCGAATAGATGAAAAAAATGCATTTATAGCCACATCCATCTCTTCTTCTGAATGAAAACGACGTCCACATAAGTTCTTTTTTAGATTAAAGAATAACCAAAAGTCCCACATAGCTAGATCAGGTGAATACGGCGGATGTTCGATCACTTTAATGTGTTTTTGTTTAAGAAAATGAACTGTTCATCCGGCTGTATGTGAAGATGCATTGTCATGGTGAAGCATGAGTCCCCTAACATTCAGTTCTCGTAGAATTTCTGGAAGATATTAAGTGGTATACCAGTTTGCTGTTACTGTTTTCTGTCCTTCCAACTGGATGGCTTTGACCCATCCCGTACTTCTGAAGAAAACGGCATACATCACTTTTTTCAGTGCGCGTTGTTTTTTCACCATTGTCAGCGTGGGATCATCTTCAAAGACCCATACTTTGCTTTCTTCACGTGTTGGAATGTCAAAAAACGGTATGTACTTTTCATCACCAGTTACAATTTTAGAAATGATGCGGTGGCCACCATCATTCAGCAATGTTAAGTTCCTTCTGTATCATTGGATAGGTACAACGATTATCATCCTTTAACATTTTTCGTATGGCAGACACATTATCCTGGATGACTGCCGACGGCGGCCTTCCTGTGTGTTCTTCCTCCTGAAGAAAATGGCGACCTCTTCTAAATTCTCTAAGCCATCTGAATACAGTTGCACGAGCTGGAGATTCATCACCCAATGCTCATTGCAACCGTTGAACGCATTCTTCTTGATTGAATCCTGCTTTGAAATCGTAGAAAATCATAGCGCGAAAATGTTCTCACGTCAACTCCATTTTCTCTTCTGTTTAAAATTTATTCCACGCTAAACAAGTTGAAGTAAGTGAGTAAAAAATCGTCCTCTGTATTAAAGTACTTTGTACTTTAAAATTAAACCGTTATTTTTATTGTGTAAATTCTCGTCTGCGCGTATCTCAAAAATTTCAGAGTAACCCTCGTATTTCCTCAGATTAAAATCGGTGATAAGAAGATGGATATTTCATGCAAGTTTATTGCTGTTGTTGAGGGAATTTTCGACAGTACAGAAAAAAAATGTCCAGATATTTTCAGTACTTGCACCAACTTTTCCTGAAATATGTTTCAACGAACAGACTTTACTGAAAAAGAAAATGGCTCGTTTTCCTATAAACAAGACTCCACCTTGCTTTCTAAACGTACATTTACCCATATTTTTAACCTCTATTCGTCTTTGAAATGAAATTTGCTTACGTACCTAAGATAGTCAGATGTGGAATCCGTGGCTGATTCCGCTGGTGCATTGTCTAGATGGCGCTGCTGTTCCGTTTCATCACCTTGAGGGTTACAGTTAAAGCCTAAAATCAGTTAAGAAAAATTCATTTATTTCTCATTCATTGTTACAATTATTTTTATAGCTTCTTATTTTTTTATGTAATTGCGATATGGTGAAAAAATAACCATAACAGTTAAAATAACCAATTGATTGGTGTATATAAAATTTCGCAAAAAAATATTGAATCAAAATTGCAAAAAACATGATGTATATATTTTTTTTACAATGAAACTAATTTTATGATAAATTCAATTCAAATTAAATAAAAAATATTGATATTAGTTATTAAATCTAGGGCATGATTTTAAATACAAATTCAACTTAAAAAAACTTATTTTTGGAAAAAGCATGATTTTTTTCCAGAAATCTCTCTTAAAATTCTAAAATAATTTCACATAATTTAACTTTGAATTTCAAACTAATGGATATTTTTTTTCTGTAAAAGTAATATATTACCATTTTTTTACTTTATGGAACATAAAATAATGAAGAATTTTATATTTTATAAAATATATAAAATACTTTTTAGTTCTTCTCTTAGTTAATAAAATCATTTTACGATATGCATGTATTCATTTTGTTCTTATTGTTCTATATTTATGAAAAAAGAGCCTTAATTTAAAATTTTATATGATTAATTTGCAATTAATTAATTATTTTACTAATTATAGCGATTAACTAAAATTAATAAAATTGATAACATATTTTTAGGTTAGTGTAAGTTATGTTACGACAAAAATTGTTTTGGATCTTTATGCTCGTATGTTTATAGCTCGCATTGAGTAAGATTGAGTTTTTAACGCATATTTTTAATTATGCTATTATTTATAAATTTATATGTGCATCGCTGCTTCTTAAATTTGATCAAAATTAATTCATTTTCAAAGTTTTTTTTATCCAATGGCGGGCACACAAGGGTGACTAAACCATATGCCAGAAACTGCTACGCATTTATCGTTACCCAGCGGGCACCTGTGAACCAAGTCACGGAGGCGAGTAGCGTTACCCGCGCCATACCACCACAAACCCGTTTATAGGGTGGGTCACATTCATACCACAACATACACACATCACAGAAGAGAGAACAGAGAAGGAAAGAAACATCCATGCCCGAACCGGGATTCGAACCCGGAACCAACAGCTCAGCAGTAACCACTCAGTCAATCGGTCGGCTTTTATAAATGAAGTATGTGTTTAAATAAAGTGGCACTCTTTCTAACCAATTAATTAGATATTTTTTATATGACGTCATGGATCCTCGCGGATGAAATTGTCTTCTTAGTTTCTAGAAGGAAATTATAAATAAATATGAGTTTCGATTCACTTTGTGAAACATACACAGTAATTCTCGAAGAATTTGTATTAAGCGATTGCATACTGAAATGAAAAGAAAAATAAATTAGAGTTTCACATGAGTATAGAATTATGGTAAAAAAACATTTCCATTTATGCGTTTAATTGTCTTGAGTCTCAAAAGGTTTTTGCTGGAAAGAATAAAGAGCATATAAACAACTACCACACATTTTACATATTCGATTATTTTCTTCTCGAAGTGAAAATATCGAATTGGTTGATCATAGGAAAATTGTAGTTAAAAGTAAACGATCCTTAGTTCCATAAGAAATTTAAAAGTTAATAGGATCTAGAGAAAATCGCTTTTCCTTATCAACGGGCAAGAAATCGTTTTTCATTGCCCTAGAAAGACTAATAAAAAAGAAAAATGTTCATCAGTATTTAACAAAAAAAAAAATAATAAAAAGAGTTAAGAACTTTAGCTGTAATACGGGCTGTGTGGGCAAAGAAGACAAAGGCAGCCCGTCAAGTGTTTTTATAGGTTTGTATGAATAAGCTTAATTTACTTTGTCTCCCCCCACAAAAGGGCACCCTAAATTGAGTTAAGAGACCTTTTGATCCAGCTTTATCCAATTTCTGAGTACCGCTTTCGTTTGGAAGCAATAATGTTTCTTTTCATTTACGAATTCTCCATAAGTAACTCTTATTATGTATGTCACATATTCGCTGACACTTGTTCGATCTAACAGCAGACGATTTTAATGACAGTAAAAAGTGCTCTTTTTTTATGCTTACAAAAATGTAAAGTTTGCTAATTGATATCGTAAGTATATTCCTAATTTTTTTTGTTATAAGATATAAATAATATGAATACTATTTATTAAATTTTGATAATATTTTTCTGAATGTAATCAATATTTAATTTGAAATTTAATTCAATATTGGTAAAATAACGCTTACTTTCCTTTGGTGAATAATTGTTTTCTGTAATGACTTCCCTTAATTAAATTTTAAAAATTACTGTTATCATTGCTTTTAATATATATTAATTAATAAAATATTTTTATATCAAATTAATTTGTTAAAAAGATTGTATTTCTTAAATTTATTTACTATAAATAAGACTTTTCTTACAAATTGTATAAATGTATTATTATTGCAAATTCATTGTTTGCTTTGAGAAATAATCCTATTTGTTAATAAATAAAATAATGCTTAATAATATGTATAAATGCTTTTCTCATGTTAATTAATCTTTGCAAAGCATTAAAAAAATTAATAAAATTATATTGCTTAGTAAGTTGTTTGAATCATTTGTATTATGCTATGAAAAGTTAAAAAATGTCTTCAAATGTTTTAGGCAATTTCAAATTAATTATACAATAAATAAAATAATTTAAAATTACATAAATTATAAATTGCAGTGAAATTTTTGAAAATAGAAAACTCTTTCTTCGCATAATCGTTTATTTTATTAAAACAATTTATTTACCATGTTAATTTAGAATTCCAAAATCAATTTTCCTTAAATAGTATTTAAATATTTTGTAAATAGTTAAGCTAAATTTCTGACATCATATACTACCTAAACATATGATTTATCTTGTCGTTATAATAACTAATATAAAAAAGCAGAATACGAAAATATAAGTTTATTCGCATTTAAAAAATAATTAAAATAAAGCTGATTTTTCTGATTAAAATTTTATTGGAAATTTCTTGGAAATTTCAATCTAAATTAAAGAGCATAAAAAAGCTTTTTTTTTTTAATTCATTGAATGTAGAATAATAATTTTCCTTTGGAAAACATTATTGAAGCTATTTGAAATTTTTTACTGCTATTAATTACTAGAAAAGTATTTTAATATCTTGAAATCATTATCACTAAAAAAATTACTTCAAGTTTCTCATACTTATAATTTCTTTTAAGTTCTCGTTGTAATAAACGTATTTACACATGGATGTATTAAAAAGATAAATATAATTTTTAAATTGTATTGAAATAATTAGATGTTTGTTTTATATTTAATCTTACGCTTAGAATTAAAA
The DNA here is from genome assembly GCA_037975125.1 of Latrodectus hesperus. Classification (NCBI taxonomy): domain Eukaryota; kingdom Metazoa; phylum Arthropoda; class Arachnida; order Araneae; family Theridiidae; genus Latrodectus; species Latrodectus hesperus. The sequence continues at coordinate 90,654 of JAJQOW010000521.1, forward strand.
AGAATTTTTAGATAGAGAAAAATAGTTCGATAGTTATCAAGACATTTAAAATTGTTAAAAAAGCATTCTGGCTCATCAGCTAATTACAATCTAATATTATTAGATATTAACTTTTAATTGCAATTAAAAAATGAACTGTCTCATTTGGGAATTATTGAGAACAATTTTCATGGTAATATAGTTTCAAGGAATGTTTTTTACAGACGTCCTGTTTTATTTATTCATTTTTTACATAAATAAAACAGGACTCGTGTAAAAAAAGAATAAATGATTAAACAGCAATATATACCAGTATATAAATAACGATATCTAACTTACAAATTTAGCATGTGTAATAATCTTATTACAAATATTTTGCAGATAATATATCTAGTCTAGTTTGAATATTTTATAAGTAAATAATTAAAGTTTTGATACGGATTATTTATAATAAATGTAAATATTTTTAACAAAAGTAATATTTTTGCGCTTTTAACATCGAAATATATAGGGCAATAGTCAAATATTTTTTATTCAATTTTTATTTTTCTATAAAGATATTATGTTTTATTTTTTGCACATCCATTCTCTTTCATTTTTAAGTTTTTAATTACATTAAACTGGATTGATTTTTTTAAAAATAATATAATGTCTATTCTTTTTCGATTTAATAATTTAAAAGAAAGTTGTCGTTCAGCTGTTTACGTTCAAAGTTCATTATTCGCTATTTTCATTTTTGAAAAAGTAGAGAACTTTAGATCAGACGTAATAATTTTAGAGAAAAACATTAAGATAAAAATAAGAAAAATTTCTTCTTTTTTCCCCCATTTAACCTTATTGAACATCTTTTGAATTTTATTGAATTTAAAAGAGTTGTTATGTGTATGAACTGGAATCCTTTTTTTCCTACCAAAAAGTAATTTATCCTAACAGAAAATGAGAACAAATCAGTATTTAACATTTTATATATCAGTCAGGTATAATATTTTAAATCTAAATAACAATAAGCAATTGTCATTTTTGTAATGTTATTTGTTTTTGATGTATGTTTAAAATACACTGATTTTTCTGTGAAGTACACCTTTTTTACTTCATTAACATTCATTATCTATGCCTGGAAATTCAAGTTATTTTTTCAATTGGAAAATAACACATTATTTTGCTAAATTATGGGATTTAGTAACAGTTAACATAAGACTGGTATTTTTATTTCTTGATATAAATGTGATACAGTATAATTTATGAATAATTACTTCCAATCACAAAAATTTTTAAGAACGGTTTTTCATCTTATTATATTAAAAAACCCATTTTTTAAATTGATATTTATGCAACAGATGACAATTTTCATTTACAAAAGCTATTGAAAAGAGGGAATTTATGTTTCATTGACTGACTATGACTTTAGAAAAGCTTAATTATCTTTTATTTTAAATGATTTAAGCGGCAGATGAGATAATTATTATTTTTGAAAAGCTTTGAGAAAGCGATTGTATTTATTTAATCTCAAAATAATAGTTCTTAAACATAATTAATGTTGCGTAACTTTAATGGTGGTTGTTTTACTTTATCTTATAAGAATATTGATTTTCCATTTCATTCCACAATGAAGAATGTATTAAAAAATGCTAAACTTTTATTCTAAAAATATTAGCAGGGACAATAAAGCTGAATATTTAATTAATTATTTCTACGGCAAACAATTATTTCCATTTTCTAAAATTAATAGAAAACAATAACATACTTTTTTATTTGCAAACAGTGAATATCTGCTTGGCATCATTGCCAATTTGTCCCTGCTAATATCAAAAATATTAGCAGGGACAAATTAATTGAATATTTAATTAATTATTTCTACGGCAAACAATTATTTCCATTTTCTAAAATTAATATAAAACAATAACATACTTTTTTATTTTAATATCTGAATGGCATCATTGCCACGTTTCAATTTAAATTATTTGAAACAGCAAACGATCATTTTTATTTTTCAAAATTTATTAGAAAACGATATTTTATGGTGAATACTGTATCCATAGTAAATATCTGAATAGTATAAAATAGCAAATATCTGAATGGCATCATTGCCACGTTTCAATTTAAATTATTTGAAACAGCAAACGATCATTTTTATTTTTCAAAATTTATTAGAAAACGATATTTTATGGTGAATACTGTATCCATAGTAAATATCTGAATAGTATAAAATAGTAAATATCTGAATGGCATCATTGCCACGTTTCAATTTAAATTATTTGAAACAGCAAACGATCATTTTTATTTTTCAAAATTTATTAGAAAACGATATTTTATGGTGAATACTGTATCCAAAACTGATTGAAAAATAAGTTGTTGCCATACTTTATTTTATAAATGGTAAACTTACCAAAAAAAGAGGATTCTTCTTCCGAACCGAAATCAGCTTCCAGGAGAAGCGGATCGTCAAAAAGATTCTCCAACTCGGGTGTCGGGCTTACTTCGGAATTTAAGGAATCGTCGCAGCCGGTGATGCCAGAGGTGCCTTCCTCGCCCATTATTTCGCGAAAAATCTTTCACGTGGAAAAAAGGGAAGTATGTTCCCGAAGCCCGCTATAAGCCCTACACCTTCCTCTACCTTGAGGAAGCACTTGAGGGCTTTCAGCGACCGCTGGAAATGCCCGTGCGATTCTCGGGATTGGGAAAAGAACCTTGAAATGTTTTTTTTTATTTCCTTCATCCCCTTTAGAATTTACTTGTGATTCGTATCAGCTGGTCTTAGTTTTAGAAACGTTTGCAAAAGGAATCGCTGCATTTTTTTTTTCTATTTGAAAAAATCATAAATTTGTTCTAAATTGAAAGTTTTGCTGAAATTATAATTCCTATTCATATTGAACTTTTTTACGTCATGTTTACATATTCAGAGCTGAAAACATAACTTTCTGTTCAGGATACGTTTCCAGGCATCATTTTAGAAAAGTTAAGGAAAACGAAAATCGCCTTTTAAACGAAATCAAATCGTATCGCGGAATATTCCGTTATGCGCAGATTGAAGAGAAGATTTAAGCAATTAGTTATGTAAATACGAGGGTCACTCTGAAATTTTTGAGATTAGGTTTTTAAAGTTATACTTACAAAATTTGAGGTGTGTTCAAAGTAGTCTCCTCCAGCATCCATGCACTTTTGTAGACGAATTTTCCACAGATTAAATGCCTCAAGCCATTCATTTCTTCGAATAGATAAAAAAATGCATTAATAGCCACATCAATCTCTTCTTCTGAATGAAAACGACGTCCACGTAAGTTCTTTTTTAGATTAAAGAATAACTAAAAGTCGCACATCAGGTGAATACGGCGGATTTTCGATCACTTTAATTTATTTTTGTTTAAGAAACTCAACTGTTCATCCAGCGGTATGTGAAGATGCATTGTCATGGTGAAGCATCAGTCCCCTAACATTCAGTTCTTGTGTAATTTCTGGAAGACATTCAGTGGTATACCAGTTTGCTGTTACTGTCTTCTGTCCTTCCAACTGGATGGCTTTGACCTATCCCGTACTTCTGAAAAAAACGGTATACATCGCTTTTTTCAGTGCGCGTTGTTTTTTCACCATTGTCGGCGTGGGATCATCTTCAAAGACCCATACTTTGCTTTCTTGACGTGTTGGAACGTCCAAAAACGGTATGTACGTTTCATCACCTGCTGCAATTTTAGAGATGATGCGGTGGCCACCATCATTCAGCATATTAAGAGTTTCTTTACTGATTTTGACACGCTCCTCTTTTTGATGCTTAGTTAGATGATGGGGAACCCAACGGCAAACTACTTTTTTCATATGTAATTCTTCATGAATGATTTTGTGTATGGCCGCGGATCCAATGTTAAGTTCCTTCTGTATCATTTGATAGGTACAGCAATGATCATCCATTAACATTTTTCGTATGGCAGACACATTATCCGGGAAGACTGCCGACGGCGGCCTTCCTCTGTGTTCTTCCTCCTGAAGAAAATGGCGACCTCTTCTAAATTCTCTAAGCCATCTGAATACAGTTGCACGAGCTGGAGATACATCACCCAATGCTCATTGCAACCGTTGAACGCATTCTTCTTGATTGAATCCTGCTTTGAAATCGTAGAAAATCATAGCGCGAAAATGTTCTCACGTCAACTCCATTTTCTCTTCTGTTTAAAATGTATTCCACGCTAAACAAGTTGAAGTAAGTGAGTAAAAAATCGTCTTCTGTAGTTAAAATACTTTGTACTTTAAAAATTAAACCGTTATTTTTATTTTGTAAATTCTTGTCTGCGTGTATCTCAAAAATTTCAGAGCAACCTCGTATTACAAGCATTTTAGTTGGTTTGATAAACTCAAAAACATATAATGATTTTCTGTTAAAAAGTGAAATTATAAGTATCATTTTACTTAAACAAAAAATCATTCATTTTTCTATTATTTTTTAATACTTGATTTTAATGTAAAGTTAGAAAAAGAGAAACTTCTAAAAATTTGGTAAAAAGTTCGATATATTGCAATGCATGCCCCTGTCAATGACAGTAAAATTAATAATTAATTAATTTACTTTTGTCCTTCCTTTTCTTTCAAAAATAAGAAAATTTAAAACGAGGTTCTTCTGAAAGGATTCATTATTAAGATATAACTATTTCATTATATTTATTACATAGCGAAGAGCTTGTAGTTTGATGTTGCCTAATCATTATCATTAAAAAACTTACCAATCAATGTTAATCAATTCATTTTATCTTGTTTTTTTCTTTTTCAGAAATTACAAAATCCAAAATGTGATAAAATCGTTATGATAAATAAGACATATCAGTATGTGGAATATATTTTCATTCTTATCAAAGACTTTTCTTTTTAATATTTGTGAATCGAATTAAATGCACAGGAAAGTATTTCTCAATTTTTTTTCAAAAATAAAAAATTTCAAAGCGAAAAATAATTGTGGGAAAAGGTGGGTATTCAAAATAAGAAGAATATTTTCAACCTCGCTAAAAAATTTTCATATTTCAATGTTTTTTCAAAGGAACACTTTTAAAGATCTTTCCAATCAATGTCGATATGATCTCTTATTCTCTACTATTAAGAGTCTTTTATTTTCTTTCAAAAATAATGAAGTTTGAAAGAAACGCTTATGAAAATATTGCATATTAAGAGGACAACACTTTCAATGAAGACCTTGACTTCGATGTTTGCCTGTTAAACACCTGCCAATCAATTCTTTTATTCTTTTCACGTTGTCTTCAGTTTTCTTTCAAAAATAATAAAACTCAAAATGATATATATCTGAAAAAATTCATTATCAAAAGACAACCATTTCATTATTATAAAGAAAATGACATTTTACTATATAGAAAATATTTTTAATTTTATTAAAGAACTTGCTTTGTTATATTCTGCATTGGCTATATTGTTAAATATCTTGCCAATCAATATTAATTAATATTGTTCGATTCTCTTACACTCTCTTTTTCTATATTCTTTCAAAAGTAAGAAAATTCGAAAAGAGAAATACCTAGAAAAAAGTTCATTTCATTTTATAGAGATTATTTTCAATGAAGAATGTGTAGATTCTTCTGTCATTCTTGGCTCAATGACTGTTTTCTTATTTTTTACGTCTTTTATTTTTGTGTCAAAAATAACAAAATTCAGATACTAATGTAAACTTTCGCAATAAAGCGAGATTAAACATCCCGAGTTTCGTCTTGTTTATATTATTAAAAAGACGTTGACAATCAAGATTTTACTTCATCTGAAAAAAATTTTAGTAAAACATTTTCCAGTCGGTAAAGTTTAATTTTAAGAAATGCTATTGCAAATTTTTAAAAATTTATAAAATGACAAATATTTCATGAAATAAATTATTAATAAATTGTTATTTCATTTTAATATTTAAAAAAATCTCAGTTGAAAAATAGTTTTAAACTTTTGATAAATATATAATTCGCAAAAGTAATTATAATCTTGAGAAATACATGCTTCTCAATGTTATAAAAATTTAGTTGTTTATACTAACAATTGGATTGGCAACTGAGCGATCGTTAATTCCCAATATGAATAAAAATTCAAAATTTTTGTTTAAAAATAAAACTTTATTCAATTAGATAGTGTCCATTCTTGTCGATGACGTTTTGACATCCTTCTGGCAGTGTAAAAATTCCACGTTCGTAAAATTTCTGATCTTTGCTATCAAAAAACTGAATTGAATGTAATCTGACATCATCAGCGTTATTAAACATTTTACCATTTAAGGAGTTCTGTATGGAACAAAACAAATGGTAATCTGAAAGCGCAAGATCGGGCCTTTATGGTGGATGTGACAAAACATCCTAACCCAGTTCGAGTCATTTTTGGCGAGTGACTAAAAACGTGTGGGGCTTTGCGTTATCATGTTGGAAAATAATATCCTTACCATTTGTCAATCCGGCCGTTTTTCTTGAATTGCATCGTTCAGTTTGGCGAATTGTTGACCTTTCTTGTGCGTTCGATGCATTTCGGAAGTAACACAGTAAAATATATCTGAAGTGCACGTCCTGTTCTTCTATTTTCAAATTGATATAAAAACAATACTAAGGCATTAATTAGAAGTCTAAACAATAAGAAAAAATATAGGTTAGATGCTTTAACTACGTTAACAAAACAAAAGAAAGGGCAAAGTCCATCTATCCACAAAATCAGCAATCACTTAGTTGCCAAATCATTAAGACAGCTTATGACAAATGCAGAATGTGATATAAGAACTCGGAAATAAATCCTTATCAATAGAGTGTTGCATTTTGGTATTTTATCAGTTATAATTACAAAATTTCCCAACTGCAACGAGAAATGAACAATTTGCAAAAATAATTTAGTTTATCTTGGAAAAGTAAATCTCCACATTATAAAATTTTTAAAAAGAATAATGATGCTAAGTATTATTGAGTATGTGACTGGTTGAACTGTTTTTTTAATACAGTAAACAAATACAGGGTGATCATAATTAAACTGCAAATTTAAAAACGCTGTATAAAAAGAACCACTGGTCAGAAAGACCTGAAATTTCACCAGAATGTACTTCAAGGAGGGGGATTTTGTTTGACGTGTGAAAAAATTAGGAAAAAAGTGGCCAATAGATGGCGCTGCACAGGTGGCTGTAAGTTAATTACGTGAATTCTGACATGAATGATAATCAATTGTGGCTGCAAGCTGAACGTTAAACCAGTTGTGCTATTGTAAGTCAGGCAGATGTTGTGGCACTCTTGGTGTAAAGCCTATTCAGAGCGACAAGGTGGTGCCACATCGAATAGGAAAAAATCGGTTTTTAATTGCCCTGCGGCCAAAACCGTAGAAAAAGCCAACAATAATTCGGTTTTTAATTGTCCTTAGTCTTCTTCAAGAAATTTTCAATATGGTGTCTCACCATTTTCTGTTAGGAGGTGTAAACGTAAAACGGTATTTTCCACAGCAGCTTGGAGTGTATCAGTGCTGATGTTGTTAACGTGCTGAGTAATGCGGCATTTCAAATCCGCTAAGGTGTCTAGTGGAGCACTGTACACAACATTTTTCAGAAATCTCCAGAGCCAAAAGTCACAGGGAGTGATGTCCGGTGATCGTGGCGGCCAGGGAGTCGGAAAAGGTCGGCTGATAATACGGTCATTTCCGAAATGGCGTTGCATCACCATCGACAATGAACGAGAATTCAAGCTACTCAGCATTTTATACAAGACGTTAATTTGCATATAACCACCTGTACAGCGCCATCTATAGGCCACTTTTTTTCCTAAATTTATTTTCCAACGCCAAACAAAATCTCCCTGTTTGAAGTACATTCTGGTGAAATTTCAGGTCTTTCTGACCAGTGGTTCTTTTTCTTACAGCGTTTTTAAATTTGCAGTTTAATTATGATCATCCTGTACTTTAAATTGAATGGATAAAGTGAAAAATGTCAATTTAATTTTTATAACGCTGTGCTAAGTGTCCTGAATCTGATGAGATTTAGAAACCATTGGAACGGATGACACCATATTTTCCAGTCTTCAAGGAATGTCGAAAAAAGCTACTGAATGTTAAGACTTATAAAATGAATGATATTTAATTTTCGTTCATAATTGCCCTTTTTTATTAATCTCCTTCTTGTATTATTTACTTTCAACTATGAATTCAGAATGACTTTTATCGCATGAAATCGAATTATAAAAATTAAAAATCTAAAGTCGATTGCGTCAGATGTTCTATGGGAGATAAACGTTGTTGTTGTTGTTTTCCTATGACACGTGGACAAGCCAAGCTCACTTTTGCCTTTGGCAGTGCGAATTAAGTCAATAGGGAGTGTCTTTCGTTTGGATTAAAGCACCAAGAAGGTGAAAGTACGACTTTGTTCTTTTTAAAGTGCCTTTCATTTTGTCATTTTGAACCACGATCAGGTGACGAGGCCACACCTGAGCTGGCACCCTCCTCTCCACATCCACGCCACGCCAGCGGAAGGACTTTGGACGTCCCAGATGAACGTGGACACGTCCCCAACCCACGGCGTTCCAGCAACCCAGTGAAGGAGAGTAGCACCGTGGTCACCCTCCCAACCACTGCCCGCGGCAAATGATGCTTCACTTTGCTGAGCTTACGGAAAGCGGCGTGAAGCTACTGAGCCACTGGAGCTCAGAAACATAGTAATTCATTCTTATGTCCATGGATTTCATTAAAAAATCCATTTTTATAGTTTATTTAATCAATTTTTGGTTATTTATATTAAAAATTCACTTAATTTGAAGAGTGGAGGTTGAACAACATCTGCCAACGGGTTTTTACAAAAGTCATTGTGATTTTTCTGTTACTTCATTTTTAATAATTTAGAAGAAAAATATTAGGTTGGGGGAAAAAGAAATCCATTATATTTATTTTTTTGGTAGACGGATCTAGTGATCGATCGTAAAATATTATCAAACAATTTCAAATTTATGCTCGTTGTCAAGGTGACATATCACTCTAAAAGAATTATTTTGCTGTTTTTTGTTTGGTCCATTCAGTTGTGAGTTACAGGGTGTTAAAAATGAAAGTCAACAAAGAGAGAATTCGGTACATTTTATAGTTTTACTTTGACAAAGGCGAAAATGCAATCCAGGTGGCTGAAATTGTGAATGGTGTTTATGGTGACGGTATTGTAACTGCTAAAATTACGTGCAGTTTTGGTTCAGTCGATTCCGTACAGGCATTTTTGATGTTAAATATGCACGTCGTACAGGCCGACCCTTCGTCGAAAATGTCAATAAAATCACAGAAATAATCAAAGAGGACGTGCATAGTTGCCCAAGAAGCTAAAGGTAAACCGTAAAACAGTTTTGAACCATTTGCTCAAAGAAGGGTTCCAAAAGAAGCTCGATGCTTGGGTACAACACCAATGAACACCAAAAAACATGAAGAATCGAATTTCCAACTGCGAAGGTTTGGACAAATAGAATGAAATCGACCCATTTCTTAAGCGGTTGGTGACTGGGGATGAGAAATGGATCACATACGACAATATAGTGGGAAAACGATGGTGGTTAATGCGAGGTAAGCCAGCTCAAACGGTGGCCAAACCAGGACTAACGGCCAAGAAGGTTCTATTATGTATTTGGTAGGACTAGAAAGGAATCATTTATCAGGAGTTGCTTCTGTACGGACAAATACTAAATTTAGACCTCTACTGTCAACAACTGGAGCATTTAAAGCTAGCGATGGACTAGAAACGCCCAGAAATGGCCAAGAAAGAGGTGTTATATTCAATCAAGACAACACCAATCCACACACGTTTGTAGTGACTCGCCAGAAACTCTGGAAACTTGGTTGGGAAGTTTTAATGCATCCACCATATAGTCCGGACCGCGACTTTACAAACCCTCAACGTTACAGAACTTTGGCGAGAGGAAAACATTGCCAAAACTAGTTGGTGCATAGTCAAATCTCGTGCATGCGCAGCTACATTGCTTATGATGAAAATTTGTCACCTTTTTTACCTTATGTGTTTATAAATGAATTATATATAATATTGAATATTGTTATATGAATTTATAACAATAATAATTTAAAAGTGCGTAAGATTAAGATTTTCTGAAACATTCCAATAAAAAACATTTAAAATTGTTATTTTGATTTAAATTTTATACATAGTTCTATATTAATAATGTACGATGTCTTTTATCATAGTCAAAATTGTCGAATTTAAAAAAATAGAATTCATTGACTTTAAAATATAATATCGAAAATATTTCACTCTAAAATTATAATATATATATATATATATATATATATATATATATATATATATATATATATATATATATATATTACCCTTTCAATTAGCATCATTAAATTTTAATCGCAATGTTTTCATAGCTTTAAATTTGTAATTATTTAAGAAAAAAAATTACAACATTTGAAATTGTCACAAAATGTGAAATGTTTCATTACTTGTTATAACTATCCATAAAGGACGAAGTTTTCAGTTAAATATCTTTGTTGAGAATGAAATTCTTTAATGGATATTAAGTATTTAGAAATTTCCATAAGGCAATTTTGAGTCTTATAGTTATTGTGATGCTGAATTATTTTCTTATATTAACATGTGTTTTGCATCCATTTATATAAAAATATAGTTGATCAGATTTTACGTAATTCATAAAAATCATGCATGAGCAGAAAAGTGGATAGACGTCAATCATTAATCCTTCCATATTACCATCATTGTTTTCATAAAAATAATCAGATAAAAGTCTTTGCTAAGAGTGACATGCTTCAATGGTTATTAAGTATTTAGAAATTTATACAAAACAATTTCGAATTTCATTAAATTATGCTTTTACACTAACTTGATTTTCATTCATGGATATTAATATAAGAACATTGTTAATCAGGTTTTTTTTTTTTTTTTTGAGTTCACATAAAAATCATACATAAGTAAGAAAACAAGAGATAAAATATCAAAAACATGCATCTCATTAATTATTTTTTTTTAAATTAAATTCGATACTAGAATATTGCTGGTATTATTCTGCATTTCTCTAATTCTGAGTACACTATATGAAAAAAAATACCTTGTGAATTCTATATTTGAATTTACTTATTTTATAAATATGAAACCTTCAAAGATACAATATTTTAATAATTTAATGTCCCTATATATAAAACTTTTTATTTATTTATGGATAATATATATAATTACAAATTCCAGATGTAATAAAATTTATATTATTTTTTGCCTGTACCAAAATGATATAAATTTTATTTCATTTTTGCTTTCTTTCTATTTACTTTTTATATTCATAGTTTATCAAAACAACTCTCAAGATAATTAAGTTACGTATTAGTTGAAACAAAGATTATTTTTAGAAATAAATGCAATCTTGCAAATATTATTTTTGGATAAATTACTTTGTGTACCTGATATAAATAGACGTAAAATATTATAATGAAAAGTTATGTATTGGATAAGTATTTGACTTTGATTCTGAAAATTTTCTTTAAGGGAAATGCATGAAAACTGACTGGAACTGGATGATTTTTTGCATCCTCCTTATTTCTTATAGGCAAACGTAGAACTATCCCATCCTTTGTAGATTTTTTGGCATCTATAACACCTGTTGGATAACTATTTGTTGTTGTTGTTTACTAATGACACTTGGACAAGCCAAGCTCGCTATGTTATGCGAATTAAGTCGATTGGGAGCGTCTTTCGTTTTAATCAGAGCACCATGAAGGTGAAAGTACGACTTTGCTCTACACACATGCCATAGGGACCCGTTCATAGAGTAGACAACCATTCACACCTCATTCATACAAGGAAAGGATAAAGACAGGATAGAGAGAGATAGTACATCCATGCCCGAACCGGGATTCGAACCCAGGACATCTTTATTCGTAGTCAGGCACACTGACCACTAGACAAGTTGGGCGGCCTGAACAGGGACCCGAACCCTGGACCGTTAAATTATTAAGTCGATTGGGAGCGTCTTTCGTTTTAATCAGAGCGCCATGAAGGTGAAAGTACGACTTTGCTCTACACACATGCCATAGGGACCCGTTTATAGGGTAATCAACCATTCACACCTCATTCATACAAGGAAAGGGCAAAGACAGGATAGATAGAGAGAGAAAGTACATCCATGCCCGAACCGCGATTCGAACCCAGGACCTCCTTATCCACAGTCAGGCACGCTGACCATTAGACAAGTTGGTCGGCAGATAACTATTTAAAATTTTATTCCATATATTTCGCTTGAAATCAGTAACAACGGAATCTATTTTCAATAAATCTTTGAGAAACACAAGTGGAAAATTGCAGGCGAAAACGTATAAAGTGCGGGTAAAATTTTACGCCAACTAGTTTTGGCACTGTTTCTCTCTCGCCAAGATTCTGCAACGTTGAGGGTTTGTAAAATCGCGGAAAGGAAAGGAGGGCTCGCCAAATCTGATTCACTCTTGTTGATTAAAAATACGAAGCTGTTGGATTGATATTACTGTTAACAAGGGGCGATATGCCACAACAACAGAAATGGACAGTTATAATTTTTTTTTTTTACTAAGTTTTTAGTATAAACATTTTCATCTGTAAAATTTACGAAAAGAGTGAAATTTTTAAAAAAATGAGTTGTTAATCGATTGAAATTTGTGATGTCGGTAGTAACATTTGGCAATTTTATTATTTGTTATGGCGAAATAGTCAGCCTAATAAATAGCTCCCACCCATTAGTCTGATTGCTGGCGGTTGCTATAGTAACAAGAGCCGTCCATTTCAAATTGGATGATGGGTGTTCATGATTAAGGAGTTTTTATAGAGCATTGATCTAAAATCCTAAATGCCACAATAACACACATTATTCACAGATTTGAAATATTAAACGTTGTATATATACTCTTATAATAGGTAGCCTAAATCTCAAATGCTAAATAAATGAAATCCTAAATGCTACCAATAACGCACGTTTTATTCTTAGATTTGAAATATTAAATATTTATTTACTTTTATGGTTAGTAGCCTAAATTTTGAATGCTAAATGCACTAAATCTTAAATGCCATCAATAACACACATTATTCATAGAATTGAAGTTTTAAGCGTTGTATATATACTTTTATAGTTAGTAGCCATACGTAGAATTTTATTATTGATTTTGTTTTGTTTTTTAATATATAATTTCATTTGTATACTTAGGAATATATTTTCAACTATAAAATAACTTTTTCATACTTGCAAATTAATTGAAAACTTATATTGAGTGTCATAAAATCGATAAAATTTGGTCATTATATTTACAATTTAGCTATTAATTGTGAAAGGTTATAAACACATATTTGTCTTAAAACATTTTTATATTTTTTAAATTTATTAATTAAATTTTTAAATTTTAATATATATAATAGTTTTTCCAAAATTTATAACAAAAATGATCTGCGAAACCATTAGCAAGTTTTTCAGTATCTCAAAATAGACACCATCCTTCTGGTTTCCCTTGTCGAAAGTGAAGCAACTCTTGTTACCCCGGCAACAGACAGGCACAGACACCTTTGCGGGACTGAAAGCAGACAGTATCTTTATTATAAAGCTCCAAATAAGGATTGGTGAGTTAAAGTCGGCTTCACTGCACTTTAGGGTAATTTATAGCAGTGTTTCTCAACCTCATGTCCGCAAGAATATTTGTTGGTCCGCGAAATATCCGTTTATTAGTCCAAAATCCAAAGTATCATGGACCAACAGCTGATATTAAACAGCACCTACATACCAATAACAATAACTATAATATACTTCATTACACTACTATAGAATACATATAACTACAATAATATTACTACAATATAATACTAATACACAATTACAGTAAAATAAATTACAATTACAATAACAGTAAACTAGTTTAGCAAATGGTATGATCGACGAGGAAAAATATAACAAACTTAATCGCCTTTCAT
>JAJQOW010000522.1:0-104542 GCA_037975125.1 Latrodectus hesperus
CCAAAACATGGTTCAGTTGGAAAGTAGAACAGCAAAACCCATAATGCCAGCCTAGCTGGCACACGACAACAAGAACAATAAATTATAGTGCATTAAATACTTAATTAAGAATAAATATAAAATCAGAACGTATTGACTAAAATCAATCGGATTCATAAAAATTGTGGATGGTTTGGATATCTAATAATACTGAAATCAGTAGAATTATATCAAAGAATTGAGCTTTCTTGCATTTACATATATACAAAAAACTTCAAAATTAAATGTTCCGGTCAGAATCTTTATGATAAATGAGACTTTATAACCATGATAGCCAAAGTGTGAAAATAATATTGAAATATTTGAGCACTCACTTTACTATCCTAAATTGATTTTAAGGAAGCAAATTTTTCTAGTGCTTAAATGTATCGTATGATGTTATATGGACAGTTCTTAAGAAGTCAACTTGCTTAATAACTATTATTATAATAATCTTACATCTATTTATCATTACATTTTTATTTGTTTTTAGTAAAGTAAACAAAACATACATCAATAAATATGTGATATCTCAAATTTCATAGACTTTATACTACATTTATTTTTTCATCTCAATGAGTAAATTGACATGGTAAAACAATTAATATCATAAATTTTAACTTTTTGTGAAATTTATAATAAGAAAGCAAGAATTTTTGATAAAATAAAGTAACCGAGTCTAGCTATTTGGAACATGATACAATAGAAAACTGAGGTTTTATTTTTTTTATTTTCATTTTTCTTATAAAAAATGTATTTAACCATTTCTATCTAGAGTTATTTAGAGCATTTATTACAAACAAAATTTGTATAATAATACTATTTCAATAAAACACAATTCTTTATTGGCTACTATAATGTATTTCATATTTCACATGGTAAAATATTCAAAAATTACAAATATACTTCAGAATATTAAAAATAATTAAATAATATTCAGTACTTATTCCGTGTTTGTTCCTACTGTTATTTTATCTTATGTTACGACTATACTGTAGCTTACTTATTCACTTATATGAAAATCCTCAAAGATCTAATTCATTATATGAAAAATATTGTCTACCTTAGTAAGCCTTTCATCACATTTTTATGATTTCTTTGTCCGTAACCATCCATAAATGCTTGCCACTAAAATGTTGTAAGCTTTAAAATGAAATCATCAACTCTATCATTCTCTCTCTCAAGTCTTTAAAATTCTTTAAAAAATTTGATTATACATTTTAAAAAAATTAATATCTACCCTTATATACATTAAATTCTTTTAATTCTCAACTATATGTAAGAAGCGTTTGAAAAGTTAACGGGAATGAGTGATCTGCAGCTCTCTCAATTGCGTGTTCCCCGATTTCTCGTCGGTAAATGTATGATTGACCGATTCCTCATAGGAGTCGGCAACTGGTGCTATGCTTAACAGCTTGTAGCTGGTTAATTTGAAGAAAAAGAACATACCAAAAATATGCAACGGTGCAAGGAGGTTGTAGCAGATTACTCTTCCCTTTTTTATATATAGCTTTGAACGTATTTTTTATGTCTTGATTTCCAATTCATTACTGAATTCAGCAAATAGTGTCGTGCTTATTAGACTGAGAGATTGACTCCCAGAAGTACAAACTTGAAAAAATGTGCAAAACGGCAGCAAGACTGCAGTTGAACTTCCTCATTACAGTTTTCAATTGTCCTAAGCAATTTGGGCCGGAAGTAATTCGTAAAAATTAGTATTACCTTTCTAAATTGTAAGAAATGCAAAGTCAAATTAAATTCATCTTAGTCGAGTATTAAAATCAAAACTTTTTTATTTTTACTATACTCTTCCTTTAACTTTATAAAATCTGGAGAAAATCTGAAATATGTAATTAATCAGAAACTTAGTCTTGTATATTGACATAGATTGAATTATTAGTTTGTTATTCTTTTAGGATAAAATCTTGTATAGTTAGTTTCTTATGCCTTCTATCGTATTATGTTAACTAAAATTGAAAGAATCCATAAATATTCACGGCTAAAAGGTTATAAGATTCAAAAGGAAATCATGATTGGCTAAAATACAATTGTTAACACACTGCTGGTCAATTGCTAAGGACGGATAACACTATCATCGATAGCAACCACAAAATGAAAGGCAACCACAATTAGAATAAGTGAGGGATATAGTAAGAAGAAGTATGCGTATGCAAATTTTTTTCCACGTCTGTTCATCACGTGATAGCGTTCATAAGATCTTTACAGGTTTTGACGCGTGTGGATAGTTGTTGTTTCAAGTCAAAGTTTTACAGGAAAGATTTAGTAGACGAACTACATAATTTTGGCATGTCTTTCCGACATCACTTAGATGATTTTATGCGTGGCCGAGTTATTGGAAAGATCGAAGAAGGGTGAAAAATAACAGATGTTGCCAGGGTGTTCAACATCGCTCATAGCGTTGTTTCAAGGCTGTGGAAGTCATATAAAACTACTAAAATGTGTAGTAGGTGGCACAGGTGAGGTCGTGTTATAAGTACGACGCCTGCAGAAGACAGATATATTGTCCTATCAGCAAAAAGGAACAGGCGCCCCACATTTCAGCAGGTGGCAAATCAGTTTCTTGCTGCCTCGGGAAAGCAGATCTCCCAAAAACTGTTGCCAGACGTTTGAAGGGAGGAGAACTATACGCCCTCAGACCTGTTGTGTGTGTCACATTGACCAGACAGCACCTTTCTGCCCATTTTCAATGGTGTCGTGAGCATCACAAATGAACTGAACAAGACTGGGCATTCGAACTATTCTCAGATGAGAGTAGGTTCAGTCTGTCATCGGATTGTAGACGCCAACTGATCTGGCTCGAGAGTGGTATTGCTTATCGTCCAGAAAATATCCAGGAAAGGGACCAATATCCGACATGCAGTGTCATGATGTGGCCCAGCATCATGATAAATGGCCGCACGCCCCTACATGTGATTGCGAATGGGACTATGTCGGGCCAACGATACATTAATGAAGTTCTACTTCCTCATGTTCGTCTTTTCCGTGGTGCTGTCCGTGATAAATTTGTTTTTATGGACAACAACGCAACATGTTAACGAACACTCGCTGTTCAGGATTGTCTAGACAATGAAGGTATTCAACGCCTCGTATGGCCATCATGTTCTCCAGAGCTAAACCCCATTGAAAATGTGTGGAATGCTTTGGGGAGGCAAGTTGCTGGTCGAAACTAGCCTCCGACAAACAAGAACACCCTCATCCATGCACTCTCAGAGGAATGGGATAAATTGCCTCAACAGTTTCTGTATAATGTTGTGCAAAGTATGATACGACGTGTGGAATGTTGCATCATACTCCACGGTGAACATATCCCGTACTGATACCTTTCTTCAAGGTGCCTGCCGACTTTTAGGTGCATTGTTCCATTTTTCCGTATGCAGCATCAAATAAACATTTTTTTTCTTTCAGATGTTTCACAGCTTTTGTACTTTCCATAACAATAAATATTCTTTATTCTAATGTCTGAACAGTGTGGTAACTATACTTTTCTAGGCCTCATGTCTCGCCTAATGTTATGCTACATTGTAATTTGTGATCCGTCCTTAGCAATTGTCCAGCAGTGTATTTAATCAACAATTAAATTTGTTGATATGAATGCTAAAAGAATCTGTGATACAAATTACATGTGTATAGAGTTTTCATAAATATTATTAACACTTTAAATTTTTTTATTTGCAAACATATCCGAGAAGCGTATGTGATGTTACAGGAATGAGTGGTCTACATCTCTCTCGACTGAGTGTTGCCGGACTCCACCCGATTGGTGGCTAGTATTCGAAGGCCGATTTATACCTGAAGTCGGCAATTTGTCTATGCTTGAAAGCTTGCTTTCGCAAAATTTCAAATAATAGAAAACCAAATCATATGCAAAGGTGCAAAGTGATTGTAGCAGAACACTTTTCCCATTTTTATTTATTTTATCCAGTGACTAACATAAAAAATAAAAATTATTCAACTTTCCCAAAATGTAAGATATTAAAAAAAAGATGTATCTCTTGATTCAGTATTAAAATCAAAACTATTTATTTTAATGATATTCACACTTTTATTGACTTAGAGAGACACAACTTCACAATCATTCACTAAAATGTAATTCTTAATATTTTATCAAGAGTCTGAAGACTCTGAAAATATCTAATATATATAAATATATATTAATCTATAAAGATTTTCATTACCATTAACTCATTAACTTCCTTTAATTTTCAAATATGTGTTACAAGCTTGTTTGGTTGTAACGGGAATTAGTGTTCTGCATCTCTCTTCTACGTGTTACTATTCCTCACGGACTGCTGTAATGTTTGATGACAGATTCTCTCTGAAGTCGGTAATAGGTGCTATGTTGCAGCATGAACCACTAACTAAAAACAATAACAGAAAGACAAAATGTAAACAACAGGGGTAGGAGATTGTAGCAGAATGTACTTCCCTTTTTATGTAGTAGAATATATTTTAGATAATATTGGCTAGTGATTAATATGAAAATGTTTTCCCTTTCTACAAATGTATAAATATAAAATATAAATAAGATAAACCTATTCTTTCAATCATAGTTTTCCCATTCACTAAATATTATTTCTTTTTGTCTTCATTAATACTCAAAAAAAAGAAACACTGTACTTGGACTCAATGTCATTCTTTCTATTGCCTTTCAGATTTACACAGCAGCAGAAATGAATATGGGAATTGTGGTAGTAGTATTTCTACTAAAACACCATCTAGTAGTTTTACCAGTAAGATTAGAAATCAAGACCTTTGTTCTGTTTTCCTGTCGGAACTAATAGCAATAATTAAAGAGGGTCTTAGAGCTGCGGATCCTTGCATAGACTCTAAGAATATCTATATCATCAACGTCAGTCGTTGATCTATCCAACACCTCAGAGACTAATCTTATACTGTCTAAAGCGCTTCAGTCTCTATTCTAGCCTTGATACAAAGTATCTCCTCTTGCCATATTGTTAATGACCTTAACATTTAACTCCCTGACTTTTTTCAAGATTATCTCAAAAGTCTTCTTTCGTAGAAATAAATAAGATAATGAATAAAGTAATATATAAATATAATATGAAAACATGCTGCAGAGACCGCTGCCCAATGTTACATATTTAATAATTTTGGACTAATGCAAATGATTTAAACATTCTTTTAATCATATTTTACTTAATGTCGCTAAACACATGATTTTTAGTCTTAATCAATACTCAAAAATGAAGTATTGTAATGATTATATAATTTGTTAAAATCAGCTATTCTTCAAGATATTCATGTACTTAAATGAACGCAGATATAAATAATTAAATCAATTATCTTTAAATTAAATTTATTTTAAAGTTATAACAACTTTAAGATTTTAAATTAACATTTTTAAATATGTTATTCAAAGTCAATATTGAATAATTCTTATGTATATTTTAATCTTATACAAGATTATTTAAAGCTACTACAGCGTATAAGATTAGTCAAATTTGGGAAATGAAACTAAATTGAAGATATTTTTAATGTTAAACATCAGGTATAATTTTAATGTTTTAGCAATACATGATACACTTATTAAAAGCGACATGGTTATTTTCCCTGAAAAGTGTACTGGTAGGAAACTGGTAAAGCAATACACAAAACTAAATTTTATATTTAAAATTATCCGGTTTCCAACCACTATTGTGGAATATAAATTTCTGTATATATATTTCACACTTCTCACTTCTCACTTCTCGAATTCATTCCTCAGGTATTAATATAATTATCCACAACTATCTTAAGGACAACTTCAAACTCCAAAAAAAAATGTCCCCGTTGAAATAGATTAAGCTACCAAATAGTTAAAAAAAAAAAACTCCCCACAGTTGTCTTCTTGGAAATAACAGGAAATGTGGATGAAATAATATGATAAATTTATTTCCCCGGTGTTTGGAGAAAGCCGATGATAGTCCTCATCCACAAACCAGCAAAAAACTGCAACTTCCCCGGCAAATATAAACCGATTTACCTTCACCATACTCTTATAAAAATTGCAGAGAAAATTATACTGAATAGAGATTAAAAGAACTTGAGGAAATACACACACAAAATAATCATCCCACTGCAAATGGACTTTAGAAAGCAAATGTCCACCTAACACCAACTCCTTAGATCGGTAGAACAAGCCTCCTAAACTATTTTGCAAAAATCTTTCACTTCAGCCTTAATCCTCCATATTGCTAGAGTGTTTGACAAGTTCTGGTTTGACGAGCTAATTTACAAATTTATCCACAACCGATTTCATCAGATTCTTGTCAAACTAATAAACAGCTGTATACGAGACAGATCTTTCCAAGATAGAGTAGAAAACAGTATTTCTTCAGATCACCCCATTATAGCAGATGTCCCGCAGGGATCACTTTTAGGACCTTTTTTATTTCTCATTTACATAAATGACATCCCCTTGCAGCCCCCCCCAATTCACAATGCCTATTCGCCGACGACACGGTAATTGTCATTTCAGACAAAGAATTTGAAAATGTCCATAACAGCCTCACAACTCACTTAAAAAATATTTAAGATTGGTTCCTAAAGTGGAAAATATACATAAATCCTTACAAGAGAATATCTCAACTTTTCACAAAAACCAAAGCAACAATCCATCCAATCAAACTCTATAATAAAGAAATCTCATGGAGTAAGCAAACATACTACCTGGGAGTAATCCTAGAAAGCAAATTGACTTGGAAACCCCATATACTGGAGGACAAAAAAGTTTAAAGCAGCGAAAATCAAATAATATTCCCTTATATCTAGAAACTCTCCCCTTTCCATCCAGAACAATCTACCTATTCACAAATCCTTCTTAAGGCCGATTATAACTTACGCCTGTCAAATCTGGGGATACACTGCAACCACTAACTTCCAGCTGGTTGAGACCGAGATCTTAATAAAATCTTAAGGCAAATCACCAACTCATCCTATTATGTCAGGAACGACCTAATGAAAAAATCTCTGTTGAAGTAGCCACTCTTAAAAAATTTGTTCAAAAACTGTCGTTTAAATTTTACTCTGAAATTAATAAATCTCCCAACCCCTTGATAAAGACGATTACCCTCAACAACATTTACAAGGTAAATTTTAATCGCCCCGAAATAATACTGAGACTATCCCCGACTACTACTGATAAATAAATAAACAAAAACAAAATAAAATACGTATATATATATATATATATATTAACTGGGTCATTCCCTCTACCCTTTATTTATATGTATATACATTAAAAATATATGGAACTCTGCAGGAGCCAGAAACTGCGTTCACTTCTTGTAAATCTCATTTCCTTTATTTGATTTATTGTGTATACCTATATACCTATATTGTTTTTTTTTTTATTTTGTATCATTTTTTTATTTATTATTTAATTTAATTTTCATTTTTTTATATTTTGTTGCTTGGTTATCTTAATTTTTTAAATTTAATTAAATTTTTCTTTCTTCTCATTTTTGATACTTTATTTAAAATGATTGCGTATAATTTTTTTGAATTTGAAAGATTTAACTAGCTTTGTCTTTATTTGATGCATTATTCTTGAAATTATATGTGATTTATTATAATTGCATTAATTAGAGTCTAACATAATGATATTAACACAGCTCTAATGCCTATAAATTATAGCTGAGTATTTATATGGGATTTTATTACTGTGTTATCTAATGGAGATTCTTAGAAAAATTTATATAAATAGCGTAATTTATCAATATTTAAATTTTGACATGGGCCTTTTACAATTTAATGTAAGGACATTTTTAAATTTCTTAAAAGAAAATATTTTTAAATGGGAATTATGTCTTGTACAGTTTTCCGAGTATTATTATTATTATTATTATTTTGCTTTTACTACTCAGTAAAAAAATAAAGTACTAAAAACACAAACATTTTGCAAATGTAGAAATATCTTCGTTTTTTTGTTTTCTGTAGTTAACACAATAAATAAACTAGAAAAATTGAGAAAGGTATAATTCTTTACAAATTATTTGTGTAAATTACAATTTATACCTCTAAAATTATCTTGCAGATTTAGCAATATATTTCAGCATGATATTTTATTTTAGTACATACTTTACGTAATGCTTAGCATTCATATTGACTACTTTCATGTAAATGACTGTAAAACAAAAATTGAAATTATATCTTTGTTAAAATATTTACTTTTTAATTCTTAAATTTTCTATTTTGTTATTTTAGTATATCCTATCAAAAAATTTTATTTATGGATAAAATTAACATAATATTTTAAAAAATTGTATAAGAAATTTCAACTTTTGAAAGGATTATAATATATTTAACAAACAAGACCTTTACAAAAACCTGGCTAACAATTAATGAATACCCTGAATATCCTTACATTTTATGCTAATCTAACTGACATATTCATTATTTAATACTGGTTAGCATTTTTCTGTTATATATATATATATACTATGTCTACGTAATTTAAGTTAACGTTCCATGTAAATGACTGTAAAAACAAAAATTGAAATTAAATCTTTGTTAAAATATTTACTTTTTAATTCGTAAAAGTTCTATTTTGTTATTTTAGTATATCCTTTCGAAAATTTTTGTATGCGGATAAAACTAACATAATATTTTAAGTACTTGTATAAAAATAAAAGGATTATAGTATATTTAACAAACAAATACCTGGCTAATAATTAATGAATATCTTTAAATTTTATGCTGATCTAATTGACATATTCATTATTTAATACTGGTTGGCCTTTTTGTGTTATATATATATATATATATATATATATATATATATATATATATATATATATATATATATATATATATATATATATATATATATATATATCCCTAATTCAGTATAAAATATTTATATTTTTTTTAATTGGAAAATTTTTCGAACTACTTAATGTGATACTTACATTTTTTTCGTTAAGATTAAAAATTCTTTTAAGAACTAACAGTACAAGTTTCGAAACCTCTTATGTAACATTACATATGAAATAGTTTTAGTACTATTTTCAAATTTAAGGTATAATGAAAATTGCTGTGACGACAATAAGCACTTTGGAATAGATCTGGGAAAGAGATGGAAAAGTTTACAATTGTGTACAATTTTCAATATGTAATAATTCCAGTCACATACATGATAAAATGAGGAAGTTTGAAAGACATAACTTTTGCCTTTTTATCTGATACCAATTCCTTAGCTATTGCTAGATAGAGATTTGTTTTAAACACAATTCATAGCCCTTTGGAATTTCACATTTATAGGAAACATTTTTCCAAAAAACAACCCTGATAGATATATTGTGTTTTACCAAAAAAGAATTCACCAGGTACTTTTTTGGAAATCATTTTGAAATTAAATATCCATGTGGAAAAGTTTTCTGAAATTTTTGCATCTTATGCATATTTTTGACCTTTGACATGAAAAGAAACATCAGTGTAACAAAAATAAAATAATGAAATTAATTGCAAACTACTCAATGAACAAATTTAGCTCCTTTGGTAAAGCTTGTACACGAAAATTCATGACTAAATATTTTCAACTGATTGAAGAAACAATTTCTATGATTCACTATAAGCTACTGTTTCCAAAATATCAGTAACCATACAAGTAACGACAAAGCTAAAAGACCGGCTTTCAAAAATGGGCTAAAAGACTGACTTTCAATAAACACAGAATTAACTTAGCCCAATGGCAGCCCACCATTCTCCATAGTTAAAATGGAAAGCGCTGACTTTTGAGCCGTGAATAAAAGAGAATAAGAACGTACGTTTATACCATTCCATTCCTCTTACCTCGTGAAGAGAGAAAGTACAAGAATTGTAAATAGTTTGCATGTGTGATGTAAAAAAGAACTTTAAATATTTTTACTTTATTATTTCTTTAAATTATAAATTTCTTCTGTGTAAAAAAAAACACAGTAAATATTCTAGGCAATCAGTAAAAGTGTAAAACTTATAGAGATCAGGCGTGAAATCTGTACGCAATGTGTACAAGTTGGAAGTGGCATTTCAGTAATACTGAGCAAGTGAAGATAAATTTAATAGCTATTTTTGATTTTGAGAAAGCAATTTTGTACTTGATTTTCATTCCAATTGTCATGGACTAAATGAAAATTGTTGAAAGATAAAACTTAATAGTCATAAATTTAAAAAAAATTCAAGCCATTGTATTTTCTCTTGGTTTGCAATTTAGTTTCTAGTTTTCGGTTAACATAATATAAACGCTTTTCTTTCTTACTTAGGAAAAGTGCAAATGTTATGAGTGCGTATGATAAAACGAACTCATTTCATAAATATGATTTCTAATTTTCCACATCACTGTTTTTATTCTACATTTACAAAGTACTCTAAAATTATCAATATATTTTTATGAATGAAAAGTTTGTAATTCAATGAAATATATTTATAGCTGAAATAAAAAAATGATATAAATATTATTATACTTTAATAGAAGTATTTATATTTGAGACTAAAAAAGTTATTGAATTTTTTTCTAATTATATTCTTTTTGAAGGAAAAGTATTGCAAAGAAAAAGAAAGAAACATTAAAACAAGCAGTTATATATTCATTGATAAATACACAATAAAACAATTCATTTTTGTTTTCAAACAAAGAAGATGTTTTTTCTTAAATAAAAAATATACTTAAAGAAATCAGTTAGAATATAATGGATTTCAAGATTTTACTGTTCCATATAAGCTTTCTGAGCAGCTAAAGCTGCTTGTATTTTATTTTCCACTGTTTCAATGATCACTAAAAATGAAAACAATTTTTTTAACTATCATCACAAAAATATGGAAACACTAAAATTTAAAGTTAACAAAAAATTACGAAATAAAAATTTATAAAACCATTTTTATTTCCTCAAATATGCCTTAAATAATTGAACAAAATACTGCTTTCTAGTAAAATAAAAGCAATCAAGTTTCATTGAAAAATTTAATATCTGAAAAGGTGGGGATTTTACAAATGAAACATTACATTTTTAAAAATTAATTATTGTAATATAAATGAACTTCAGTAATTTTTTCACGTGTTTCACTCACTGAACCAGTTCTATTCGGGATCCGTTACTGTTAAGAAATAAACGTGTAGATCAATCAAAGTAAAAAAAGAAAATTCTAAAGAAGAAGATTCACAAAAATCATCAAAGATGAAAATACCAAAAAATATGGAGTTTCAAAAAAAAAAACCTTCTCAAAAATTTAAAAACCTGGATAAAAAATTTTCAAAAAAGCAAACAGTTCCATCGAAAATATTATACAGAAGCTTCGAAGGTTAAATAGGAAACTTAATCTTAAGTAGGAAATTTTTACTTGGTTGAGAAAAATGAGAGGTTAGTTAAGTTTTGTGTTGCAAGGTTCACAAAAAAGGAAAAGCCGTGGCAGAAAAAAAAGGAATGAATATTCCTATTCCTAGTTGTGTCATTAAAGCTATGTATGATTATTATAAGATATGTATTATATATAAATAAATATTATTACTAACTGATTTGTTA
Source organism: Latrodectus hesperus (assembly GCA_037975125.1). Lineage (NCBI taxonomy): Eukaryota > Metazoa > Arthropoda > Arachnida > Araneae > Theridiidae > Latrodectus > Latrodectus hesperus. Next base: position 11,538 of record JAJQOW010000522.1, read on the forward strand.
TAAAGTTGAACATAAAATATTTTAATGTGCCAGGCGCTTAGATTTAAAAATTTAAAACCAAACACAGAGTTTTAGAAAATTGTGTAGGGAAAGTTGATCTGTGCAAATAAAGTGCCTTGCGTAAAAAACCCGTTTTAACAGCTTCAGGGCAGACATTGAAGCAGAACCATAAACCACGCACACGCTGCCATGATTAATGAGGGACAATATAACTGTTTGGTGCATACTGCATAGCAAGGTTTGATAATTTCAAAAATGAATGAGAATATTTTTTATTTGAGTTAGAATTATATTTAATAATTACATCAAAAAGCCTTCAATGAATTTATAGCAATACTTTTCAATAATCAATATTCTTTACATCAATGAATAATGCACTGCATAAAATACTGGGAAATTTTATATATAGAGATTTTATAAACATCTTCTTAATACTAATTATTTACTAAGTATTTCAAGATGCGTATAACAATCTCTTTTAAAATAAATATTTTTATTCAAAACAACAAAAATACAGTTATTAGATAAAATCCCCAGGAGTGAATTCTTTCTCAATTATTTAATAAAATAAATTCTTTATTTTTCTTCTCTTTATTTTCAACTTCTTTTAAAATTATACAATTTCATATCCATATCCTAGACCAGGGATGGCGATGATTTTCGAGACATGGGTCAAATTTCATTCATATTTTTTTAAGTACTTGCTTGAGGATATCTAATGCCCATTTACACCACAGTTAAGTTTAAATATTACTATTTTGGCAATTTACTGTTTTGACCTCCATGAACACTACTGCAAATACAAGATTTGCCAGTAAAGAAACAACCCAACCATAATGTTGTTATGATCAATGAAGAACTGATACCTGACTTAATGGGTAAAAATGGATGTGGTTTCTCAATTAAAAAAATTTCGGTGGCGTTAAAAATTCTTAAGTGTTTTGGTGCGAAATCCCATAAGTATTTGAATCAACAAAGAAAAACGAAAATTACATACAAGATATATTATCAAATATTATTTATTGAGGTGTAGTGTGTGTTTTTAACAAAATTTATATTGGAAAGTATTTAATGAGGAGTCAGTTGTTGTTTCAGATAATTTTTAATATAAGTTTCATATAATCCGTATTCATTATTTTAACACATTTCGCATTTAATTTCCTGTAAAATTTACTTCTATTAGAAAATATTACAAAGTTCCGTGAAGATAACAATTTTTCATATGAATGTGTGGACTCAGGCATCTGTAAAACATTATTACCCCGTTTCATTTATAAATATAAAATTATATGCTCATGAATTCCTTTAGTAATTTTATGATGTAATTTTATAAATTTTCTTGTAATGTAATTTTATTATGTATTTTATTATGTAATTTTATTATTTATTATGTGCTTGTAATGCATTTACTTTAGTAATGTAATTTTATAAATTTTCTTTGTGTGAAATCAGTATTATCTCTACTACTTTCACACAATTTTTCTTCTACTTGTGAAATTAAGTTTTCAAATTTTGTTTTTCACACTATGTAGATTTCAAGGTCTCTACTAATTCCATTTTTAAGTTAAATATACCTAACCAACATCAATTGGGCTAATTCCATGGTTTAAAATTCGATATATTACGGATATAAAATGGAGTGAAATGTATTTTCCAAACTTTTAACTTGACTGAATCTCTCCTAAAGAAAAAGCTTGTTTTATTTCCTTCGTAATCATCAAATATTTTAATTGCATAATTTTTAACGTCAATCATATTTGCAAAGATAATTATGTTTTGAAAATGTTTTTGTAATCAAGGAAAATATTTCATGATTTTCATTTCCAAATACTCAATAAAGTTGTCATGCTTCGTCATAAATATTTTAATATTTCAAACATCGTTAAAAGAAAAAGTCCATGTCTTTGAAGTTCTATATTCAGTTGATTAAAATGCTGAGTGAAGTTGCATAAAAATATTAAATCATTTGAGTATCTACTTAGCGAATGATGCTACATGATAGGCAAATTAGAGCCAAAAATTTTGTTCTATATCATGAAAACCAGAAAATCTTTCGTGGACCCCCATTTACAACTTGTGAACCCCTGTTTTCTTTTCACGTCTACGTGGACTCCCATATCGTCTCCTATGGACCCTTCGGGTGTCCACCTGGACCACTTTGGGAACCTATGCTTTAAAGGCAATATCAATTTCTTCAAAAATATCAAGACCGGTGTACTTCCCTTTCAACGTCATAAGTTTTATCAACATTTATTCATTATATTTCTAGAGTTTACCCAGCAGAAACTGCTAGATGTTCATTTATTTCATTGCTCTCATCTAAGCAATTGAAAATTATTCTGAATAATTTAAGTCATCATGTATTTGCGAAAAAATATTTTTTTATAATTCTATCACTCGATCTTTAAATATAACGCGACTTATAGGTCACTAATTTATAAGGTTTATAATCATTTCTTTTTCTTTAAAATCAGCAAACAATATAGGAAAACAGTTTAAAAAATTTTTTTCTTTTTCAGAAATACTCCTTTTGAAAGAAATTTTTCCTTAAGAGCAATGCAATGGGTCTTCTGTAAAAAATATGTTTTTCTTTCTTCATCTGTTGACATACAGAGATTAGAATGATGCATTTCAAAATGCCGTTCTATATTATATGTACGTGAAATCATATTTCATTACAAATTACACAGATAATCATTTTCTTCCTTAGAATCTCATCATATTTATTAAACCATTCAACTTGATATGGCCTGGAACTTGTATCGCTTGCTTTTAATTTTTTAACCGGAGGCAAGACTACAATTAAAAATATTTGTATTTGGAATGCAGAAATTTGAGAAGATATTTTATTAACCTAACTAATATGCACACATATTAATACACATTACTTTTAAATGCGTTCGAAAAAGATACCACTTAGTTCAGCACTGTTTCTAATTGGTACAAATACGCCTTAAATTGCGAGTCAAAAATACCTAGATGTCAGAGAAGAGAGATTGATGAAAAGTTATTGTTTTATTAGAAGCAGGCTAGGTAACTAACCTATAACGTACTCGTGAGTGTGCAGAGTTCTCTTGTAACTGTTCGCGCTCGTGGACATAGAGAACTGTTGGTTCTAAGAATATCTTTTGTTCCGCGTTCCTAGTGAAATCAGAATTGGTACGTTATCGATTCTACCAATTCAATTCTAGCATAAGTATCGAGAATAAGAAATATGTGCATGGCTTATATTAGCGCTTCACAAGGTGAAGCAACTAACAAACAATACAAATGTTATGCAATTCTCTTTCGGCAAACGCAACTGAACATAATCTTACAAAAGTGCATTTTATCTGAAGAAAGTGCTTTAAATATGGTTATTTGTTTTGATTTGTCAACTTCTTTTGTCAACAAACATAATGTAAGCAAAAGTACTGTGTTTAAGTGTCAATACAGTGTTGGAAAAATACAAATAAAATATAAATTATCTACTAAAATTAGAAAATCAAAATAAACAAGCACTGACAAACAAATGAGTGCCTAGCAATCGTGTGCCAGTTAAAAATCTTGCATGGGTCAATTACTGACTCACGGGTCATAGATTCGCAGTCACTATGTTCTAGATTCTTCTATTTTTTTAATCATTCAAAATATTTTCACATTTCCTGGTTATTATACTTAAAAAATACTGCTGTTAGGCAGTATTAACTTTTCAACTCTAAAGCTTTCGATTTTAATTCCTTAATACTGAATAACTTTGCTTCTCTGAAGCACCACAATCGCACATGTCTGATTTTGCAATTAATGTTAATTAAAATTTTCTTTCAGCTTTCTCAGCAATTTCTATGGTAGATTTTTCAAGTTTATGTATACCATTCTCCAAACACTGCATTTTAATTTTCACTTCATCAATTTTTTCAGTAGTTTTTTTGCTTTCTTTCTAATATCAGCTGCAATTTTTTCGTTGTTTCGATTCATCTAAATATATCTTATATTTTTGCCAGGCAACAGCAGAGCAATTAAATAAGTCTTCGCTAATTATTATATTGGTGACATCTCTTATGTTTTGGACGAGATCATCAATGATGCAGTTAGCCTTAAAAGATTGAATATTTAAATTTTTACCATCAAATTTTTGTTTATAGAAAACCCACGTTCAACTGATGCTTGACGATGAGGGAGTAGTAAAAGCTAATTAAATATTTCCGTAATTGACGACAATTTTGACTATTTATAGGTAAGTTAAAGTAAAAAAGTAACGATTCTATCTTTAATACGATCAACAATACAATCTTGGATTTCTCAACAATACAATCTTGGAATCTTACAGTCATTTGTTAAGATTTTAATTCCACAAAATTACGAAATTTCTTTATTTTATGAATTTAAACCACAATCTTTGTATTGCTATTCCAAGCTTTACTTGGCAAATTAAATAATTGATTTCATCGCTTATTCCATTGATAGACAAACAAATTAATCCCTTTTCACTGAAATTTCACCCAATTTTTAACAAGAAACAACATTTGGAAAGTATATTTTTATATAAGTGAAAATTTTTATATGATATCAAAAAAGGAAACAAATACAAAAAAATATCAATTAAAACCGTTCATCTGATTCCACAATAGGATAAACTTGTATTCAATTACTTCACTTTACTTCAAACACAAATCTAAATATTCTATCTCGTTATGAATATCTGGTATTCTAAATACTATATCTTAACTGGATTATCAAGAAATTATTTTGGCTGAACTAGATCTTTATTTTAATCAATAGCTATGAATCCAATCTCTTATTGATGATGCTACCATCTAGTCGTAACATTAGTAGCTAATACTCTCTTCGGTTTTTCAACTATTGCATTAAATTTTTTAAAATATTAACAAAAAATCACAAGGAATTATAGCATTCTAAAAAAAATAATTAAATGCATCAAATTAAGTAAAAATTCAAATATTGATTCACGACTTTCAAAAAGTCAAGTCAAAACTCCAGGATTTTCAAGGATATTTAAAAATAATTTCCAAATTCCAGAAGTTTTAAGGAGGTTCCAGGAGTTGTGTATGAACCCTAAATTCTTAGAATAGTAAGAGATTTTCCACATTTCTTGTCATTATTTAATAGGTGTGGTAGATAGTAAATTTCTTAATAAAATTTTTACAAGATTTTGTACCTTATAAACAACAAGAATAGAAACATTATGAAGGCTGGTAATTGCCTTTAAAGTGATGACCTTCCTTCCAATAAAACTGAAAATTGTTGTTCTTAGTTGATGAAATAGAATACCCATCTTTGTCATACCAATCAGCAACGTGATTTACAAATGTCTACAAATGCTGCTCAATTAACTGCATACTTGAATCTCAACATATAATCTGCAAGTCATCAGCATAAAGTATACTTTTAGCATAAGGGTATAAGACAGATTAAAATCTCGGAAATATAAACAATAAAAAAAGAATCTAAGAACAATAACTTAAAGAATGCCCTATGTTTGGATAAATGCTCCAGACAAACAATGCCCAATGCACACTTTAAAACTTTCTTGTAGGAAATTTTGAATAAAAATTGGTAGATTCCCACAGAGATTAAGACCATCAAGTACCTGAAGAATCCCATAGAATCAGGTTCAATCATAAAGTCTCTCAATATCCTGAAAAATTGACACAAAATGCCTCCTAAGAACAACAGGAATTCTAATATCTTTCTCAAAGTTGATGTTGTCGAGATTATATCTACCTTTACGGAAATAATACCAGCAAACAATAGAAATAAACTAGTCGATCATTAACCATTAACTCTATCATCTTAAAAAAGTATCTTGTTAATGCAATAGGCAGATAACTTATCTTTCTGATCTATTTCTGGATTTAAAATACGAATGAAAATGGCTTCCTGTCACATGGAGAGGAAAACATTTTCGCACTAGAATCTATTGAAGAGGGAACAGGATATTCATAAAGGAAGCAGATTTTAAATTCAAAAATTCCACACATTAAAAATAAACATTGCTTTTTTCTTCATGTCTTCTATCAAAATACCACCTAGCATCTTCTCTGTTATTTTGAAAGTTTCGTTTAATTATTTTCCAAGTATTAAAGAAAGATGCATTTTTGTTTAGTATATAAAATTTAATTATTATATATAGTTTAAATAGAGAATTTCAGCAAATAAAATAATCACGGTTTATTTATTGCACTAATAAAAGTAAATATAATAATGAATAAATATATCGCACACGCTCCAAAATTAATAACTTAGAACTGTATTTCTTCTTTACTATACTTTTCATTTTTATAGCTGGTTTTCCTCGTGCCTAATTTCTGCTTTCAGACAGAACCACATATATTGTTCTCTCATCCGAAATTATGATCAGATCTTATATCAAAGCATAACAGAAACGTCTAAAATAAAACATAGCATAAATGACAAAACAACAAACATGCATAGCATAAGCAAAAATGCACTTCATTAAAAATATATATATCATTCAGAGCTACATTTTAATCCTTAATACTCTTATACTGCTTTCGAAAACAATTTTAATTATTTCCACTTGTACAGTATATTACCTTAAAATAGAAAAAATGGCAAAGTGGTTGCTTATGTTAATGTGTCACTAGTGAAAGAAATCGCATTATTATTAATTGCCATTATAATTAATTAAAATAATTACTATTATGATTAATTGAATAATTCCATTATAAATTTTTCATAAAATATGCTCATAGAATGTCTTTTTTATCACATTTTTATTTTTATTATATCCATAATTTTTATTATATTTTTATTATAGCATAAGTAATTACTACGAAAATTTTTACACTGTAAAATAAAATCTTTACTAAAATATAATTGTTAATATTTTATCAATAGTCTGAAGACTGAAAAAAATCCCATGTATATAACAATTTATTTATCCAAGGGATTTTCATAACTACCATTAATTCATTAAATTCCTTTAATTTTCAAATATATATAAGAAGCGTATTTAGTCTACACGGGAATGAGTGTTCTGTAGCTTCTTTCTGCGTGTTGCCCGATTCCTTTGGGAATTCGGTAATTGTTCTTAGACCGATTCATCGATGAAGTCGGTAATTGGTGTTATGCTTAAAGGCTGGCGGACTATAACTTAAAAAACAATGATAAAAAGACCAAAAATACGGAACAGGCAAGGAGATGGTAACAGAACACTCTTCCCATTTTTGTATAGTAGGGTATTTTTTTAGATAATTATGTACGGTGTGTGTGTGGTAGCGAAGAGAGCATAACGATAAAAATATTTTATCTTTCCAAAAATGTAAGAAAATTAAAAGGGAAAATTTTATTTACCTTGATTGAGTGAGAAGTCCAATTTGAAATACAAATATACTTTATCACTCAAATGTGACTACTGTTAATCTCTTTAATTATTATATATACTTTAAATAGACAATTTCAGCAAATAAAATAATTACGGTTTATTTATTGCACTAATAAAAGTAAATATAATAATGAATAAATATATCGCACACGCTTCAAAATTAATAACTTAGCACTGTATTTCCTCTTTACTATACTTTTCATTTTTATAGGTGGTTTTCCTCATGCCTAATTTCTGCTTTCAGAGAACCACAAATATTGTTTTCTCATCTGAAGTTATGATCAGATCTTATATCAAAGCATAACAGAAACGTCCAAAATAAAACTAAAATGACAAAACAACGAACATGCATAGCATAAGCAAAAATGCACTTCATTAAAAAAATATATAGCATTCAGAGCTACATTTTAATCCTTAATACTCTTATACTGCTTTCGAACACAATTTTAATTATTTCCACTTGTACAGTATATTACCTTAAAATAGAAAAAATGGCAAAGTGGTTGCTTATGTTAATGTGTCACTAGTGAAAGAAATCGCATTATTATTAATTGCCATTATAATTAATTAAAATAATTACTATTATGATTAATTGAATAATTCCATTATAAATTTTTCATAAAATATGCTCATAGAATGTCTTTTTTATCACATTTTTATTTTTATTATATCCATAATTTTTATTATATTTTTATTATAGCATAAGTAATTACTACGAAAATTTTTACACTGTAAAATAAAATCTTTACTAAAATATAATTGTTAATATTTTATCAATAGTCTGAAGACTGAAAAAAATCCCATGTATATAACAATTTATTTATCCAAGGGATTTTCATAACTACCATTAATTCATTAAATTCCTTTAATTTTCAAATATATATAAGAAGCGTATTTAGTCTACACGGGAATGAGTGTTCTGTAGCTTCTTTCTGCGTGTTGCCCGATTCCTTTGGGAATTCGGTAATTGTTCTTAGACCGATTCATCGATGAAGTCGGTAATTGGTGTTATGCTTAAAAGCTGGCGGACTGTAACTTAAAAAACAATGATAAAAAGACCAAAAATACGGAACAGGCAAGGAGATGGTAACAGAACACTCTTCCCATTTTTGTATAGTAGGGTATTTTTTTAGATAATTATGTACGGTGTGTGTGTGGTAGCGAAGAGAGCATAACGATAAAAATATTTTATCTTTCCAAAAATGTAAGAAAATTAAAAGGGAAAATTTTATTTACCTTGATTGAGTGAGAAGTCCAATTTGAAATACAAATATACTTTATCACTCAAATGTGACTACTGTTAATGTCTTTAATTATTATATATACTTTAAATAGACAATTTCAGCAAATAAAATAATTACGGTTTATTTATTGCACTAATAAAAGTAAATATAATAATGAGTAAATATATCGCACACGCTTCAAAATTAATAACTTAGCACTGTATTTCCTCTTTACTATACTTTTCATTTTTATAGGTGGTTTTCCTCATGCCTAATTTCTGCTTTCAGAGAACCACAAATATTTTTTCTCATCTGAAGTTATGATCAGATCTTATATCAAAGCATAACAGAAACGTCCAAAATAAAACTAAATGACAAAACAACGAACATGCATAGCATAAGCAAAAATGCACTTCATTAAAAAAATATATAGCATTCAGAGCTACATTTTAATCCTTAATATTCTTATACTGCTTTCGAACACAATTTTAATTATTTCCACTTGTACAGTATATTACCTTAAAATAGAAAAAATGGCAAAGTGGTTGCTTATGTTAATGTGTCACTAGTGAAAGAAATCGCATTATTATTAATTGCCATTATAATTAATTGAAATAATTACTATTATGATTAATTGAATAATTCCATTATAAATTTTTCATAAAATATGCTCATAGAATGTCTTTTTTATCACATTTTTATTTTTATTATATCCATAATTTTTATTATATTTTTATTATAGCATAAGTAATTACTACGAAAATTTTTACACTGTAAAATAAAATCTTTACTAAAATATAATTGTTAATATTTTATCAATAGTCTGAAGACTGAAAAAAAATCCCATGTATATAACAATTTATTTTTCCAAGGGATTTTCATAACTACCATTAATTCATTAAATTCCTTTAATTTTCAAATATATGTAAGAAGCGTATTTAGTCTGCACGGGAATGAGTGTTCTGTAGCTTCTTTCTGCGTGTTGCCCGATTCCTTTGGGAATTCGGTAATTGTTCTTAGACCGATTCATCGATGAAGTCGGTAATTGGTGTTATGCTTAAAGGCTGGCGGACTGTAACTTAAAAAACAATGATAAAAAGACCAAAAATACGGAACAGGCAAGGAGATGGTAACAGAACACTCTTCCCATTTTTGTATAGTAGGGTATTTTTTTAGATAATTATGTACTGTGTGTGTGTGGTAGCGAAGAGAGCATAACGATAAAAATATTTTATCTTTCCAAAAATGTAAGAAAATTAAAAGCGAAAATTTTATTTACCTTGATTGAGTGAGAAGTCCAATTTGAAATACAAATATACTTTATCACTCAAATGTGACTACTGTTAATCTCTTTAATTATTATATATACTTTAAATAGACAATTTCAGCAAATAAAATAATTACGGTTTATTTATTGCACTAATAAAAGTAAATATAATAATTAGTAAATATATCGCATACGCTTCAAAATTAATAACTTAGCACTGTATTTCCTCTTTACTATACTTTTCATTTTTATAGGTGGTTTTCCTCATGCCTAATTTCTGCTTTCAGAGAACCACAAATATTTTTTTCTCATCTGAAGTTATGATCAGATCTTATATCAAAGCATAACAGAAATATCCAAAATAAAACTAAAATACAAAACCACGAACATGCATAACATAAGCAAAAATGCACTTCATTAAAAAAATATATAGCATTCAGAGCTACATTTTTAATCCTTATTACTCTTATACTGCTTTCGAACACAATTTTAATTATTTCCATTTGTACAATAAATTACCTTATAATAGAAAAAATAGCAAAATAGTAGCTTAATGTTAATGTGACAGAAGTGAAAGAAATCGCATTATAAATTACTTTTATAGTTAATTGAAATAAATGCTATTATGAATGATTGAATAATTCCCTTATAAATTTCCATAAAATATGCTCATAGAATGTCTTTTTATCGCATTTTTACTTTTATTATAACTATAAGTATTCATGAATAATTAATACGAATATTTGTACATTGTAAAATAAAATCATTACTAAATATAGTTGTTAATATTTTATCAATAGTCTGAAGATTGAAAAAATCCCATGTAACAATTTATTTATCCAAGTGATTTTCATAACTACCATTAATTCGCTAAATTCCTTTAATTTTCAAATACATATTACAAGCGTATGTAGCTTCAAACGGAAATGAGTATTCTGCAGCTACGTTCTGATTGTTGCACGATTCCTTATGGAAGTCGGTAATTGTTCGAAGACCGATTTATCAAAGAAGTCGGTGATTGGTATTATGCGTAACAGTCTTGAAGACATTTCTTTAAAAAAACGTCGATAGAAAGATCTAAAATACGCAAGGAGATTGTAATGGAACACTCTTCCCTTTTTCTGTAGTAAGGTATTTTTTAGATAATTATATATATATATATATATATGACAAGTGAAGAGCGTAACGATAAAAATGTGTTATCTTTGAAAATGTAAGAAAACTAAAGGAAAAAAATTTATGAGATTGTGTGAGAAGTCCAATTTGAAATCTAAACATACTTTATCATTCACCTGTGACTTAACCCCTTTGAATCTTTCAATATTAGTACCTTTCTGAATACAAATCCTCACTGATTCCCCTACTTTGTACCAATGGGATTTCCATGTATATCATTTTAATCTAATATCAAAGTGTAACTACATTATATTATTTATATTTTTACATCTAATTTTTTAATGAACCCCATGTCAAGAAATCCAACGGTATAAGACATGAGAAAAGTGGAGGAATATTGATTTCTCCCCTGAATCCTCCATAAAAAAATTGAATTTTCCATAAAAAAAAATCTGGCTAAAAATATCGATTCCTACACTTTATTTTATCTGTTAAAACCATTGAATCGTTTATAAATAGGTTAGTTGCTATTTTATTTGTATAATATTATCTACATATATACATTTTGCAAACAAAATACATGTATATTATAATCCTAATACTGTATGCCAAATATTAGTCCAGTGTTATTCTGAGAAAACGTGTATCCAATGGAAAAAATTGTACAAAAAAATTTTTACTCCCAAACAGATTTGGAATGTATACTGTATTTCATTTCAAAATTTTAATTACAATGTTTTTAATTTATCTGAACCAACGTCAAACCTCCTTTACATCTTTATAGCACTGCTTATATCATAACATGCATCCTACCGGAGATTTGTTCGTTTCAAAAAAGGGATGCGCTTATTACTTTCTTTTATTTAAGATTATCATTCGCACTTAAATATATGTATTACATAGAATTTCTTTGTTTTTCTACATTTCCACAACTTCAATTTTTTCAATAAATGAATTCATATTTAATTCTTAATTTTAATTTTTGAAAATTATATTTTACGGACTGCAGAAAATGTATTTCCTTATTTCGTAACACACCAGACACCAAAAATGCCTTGAAAAGAAGAGAGGTATCCCGACTTTAATAACTGTTGTTTTAAAAAGAACTTCATATATAAAATAAGAACTTCATAAAAAGAACTTCATATACGTCAAACCTCCTTTACATCTTTATAGCACTGCTTATATCATAACATGTATCCTACCGAAGCTTTGTTCGTTTCAAAAAAGGGAGGCGCTTATTACTTTCTTTTATTTAAGATTATCATTCGCACTTAAATATATGTATTACATAGAATTTCTTTGTTATTCTATATTTCCACAACATCAATTTTTTTGAACAAATGAATTTATATTTAATTCTTAATTTCAAATATTGAAAATTATATTTTACGCACCGGAGAAAATGTGTTTTCTGATTTCGTAACACACCAGACACCAAAAATGCCTTGAAAAGAAGAGAGGTATCCCGACTTTAATAACTGTTGTTTTAAAAGGAACTGCATAGATAAAATACCATTCTTTATTCAATTTAATCTCATCAGATTTACACGAAATACAGCGCTTCAAAGATAAGATTTGTTTTAAAAAAGTTATGTAAATAGTAAATACCATTTTTAACGAAAGATATGCATACAATCTCACCCTAGAAGTTAGGAACCACAAAAACGAGTAGGCTCCTCTTAAGTTAGTATATATATATAAAAGTAGCTTATAAAGTAAAATTTTCTTTAAATATGCATATCAATATTCTATCTTCTGTAAACTAAAATTGCTTATAAATATATAATGATTAAAAAGTATAAAATAATCGCTTGCATACAACTTACTCTTGGAAAAAAGTGCTGAATAATATATATCTATTAAAAGCTTCTTATAACCACCACTAACTCTTTAAACTCCCTTAATTTACAATTATATGTCTAATGCATGAGCAGCAAGATCGGGAATGAGTGTTCTGCAGCTCTCTCGCACTGCGTGTTGTCCGATTCGTCATAGAGTCGGCAATTTGGTGCTGTGCTTAAAAGCCAGCTACGCTGTCCTAACAAAAAAAAACTAGGAAAAAAAACGAAATTGTGCTGTGAAATTGTAGCTCAACACTCTTCCTTTTTATACCGTTTTCAAATGTCTTCAGAAATTTATCATAGAAATGACTTCATATGTCAAAAATGTGTTACAATTTCGAAAATATAAAAAATTTTAGGAAAATCATTACTCTTGAAAGAGCACTAAAATCAACATTTATTTTATCTAATATGTTTTCAACAATTTTAGAGTAAATACAAGTTGTAGGGAATGTAAGTGATAAGCATTTAATCCTTGTTCTGTTAAGCTCAAATAGAAATTTCATTTTCTTTCCTCGAATTAGACAAATATAAACTAGTCTATTTTGTATTATATAATTCATATCTTTTATACTTCCAAAACACCAAATTCAGTTCTAATGATTAGTATTATAAATGTTTAAATGGAATACATTTGATGAATTCAGCTTTAAGTCTTTAATCTTGCATGTGTTAAGTATCCTTTATTTCTTCCGCTATTTTATTCAGACTTCTAAATTTAATCGTAAAAAGTTATAATGTAAATACTAGTATGGTGATCAAAGTTTTAATAAAATTAATCAATATATTTATACTTCATGTTTACAAAGTTATATTATACAGATATACCTCTAGCAAATGTGCAAAATTCGAAACACTTTACCTCATTAAATTTTTCATGTAGCTGTTTTAATAAATTATAGTATAAAATTAAATATGCAAATATTAAAATGAGGAAAGATGGAAACTTGTCTACAACATCCGTTCTCTAAAGTTAAGCATAAATATAAAGTCAGGATGAATCGACTAAAATTATTTGGATCTACTTACAATTGTGAATATGTTGGGTAGATGATAAAGTTACAATCATTACAATTATCTCAAACAATTGAGCTTTTCTTGGTTCTTATATATACAAGAGACTTTAAAATAAAATATTCCATTCCGTTATAAATAATATTGAATAAATAATAACACTTTCGTCAAATGAACTTTAATCTTCATATCGTAACTATCATTTCATAAAATTTTTATGCCATACGTCTGTCAAACTTTTTTAAATTGACAAGAGTCGCATAAAATCGAAAGAAATTGATCGTGAACACTTTAATCTTAATTCTTTCATATTCAAACTTGGAATACATTGTTTGTAATTACTTGAACCGATACCAAAACTCTCAAACATAAATTTTATAATTGTTTATGTTCCCATGTACATCATACCGGAACTCGTTTCCCTTCAAAAACATTGGCTTGTGGTACATTCTCATCTTAAAATTGCATTTATGTTTAAACTCAAAGGTAGAGAAAAAGTGTGCATCACATCAAATTTTACATTCTTTTTTCCTTCCCAATTTAAAGAAGAAGCATTTTAATACAGCTAACCATTTTCTTTGAAATATATTTATATATATATATATATATACTATGTCTATGTAATATCAATTAATTTTCCCCTTTAAATTATATTCTTTTTTATTCATACACATAAAGTTTTAAAAATCATAAAAAAATTCTGATTATTTCTACAATAAATTTACCTTAGCATGCATTTATAAGGTTATTATAGATTTTACGTTAACTGTATTTTTGCATATACATTGTGTAATTACGTTGCAATGAATAGAGTGCCATTACTAGAAAGTTGAGACTATTATACAAAAATTAGGAATACAATATTTATTTAAAACAATGAAAGCAAGCACATGGTTTTCATAGCTTATTTAAGAAATTTGCTTCCCTAATTTATTTCTGAGATAGATTATTTTTTTATAAGCTTGAAAAAATACATACATAAAATAAAAAATAATTTGACAAAAACAATGTTTCTGAAGTGATTTTTTTACTTGTAATTTATTTATTAATTAATCAAACATCTTTATTTATCATTATATTGTTATTTGATTCGGAATCAATATTATACAACCTTTTACTTGTAAACCCCTATACCACGTACAACGTATTCTGAAGAAACAATAAAGTAAATCATAGAATATTTTTCTGAAATGGAATCTATCTTACTATCAAAACTATAGTATACATGAATAAAATCCTAATACTGTATGCCAAATTTTAGACCAGTGTTATTCTGAGAAAACGCGTATCGAATGGAAAGAATTTTACAAAAAATTTTTTACTCCCAAACAGATTTAGAATGTATACTGTATTTCATTTCGAAATTTTAATTACAATGTTTTTAATTTATCTGAACCAACGTCAAACCTCCTTTACATCTTTATAGCACTGCTTATATCATAACATGCATCCTACCGGAGATTTGTTCGTTTCAAAAAAGGGATGCGCTTATTACTTTCTTTTATTTAAGATTATCATTCGCACTTAAATATATGTATTACATAGAATTTCTTTGTTTTTCTACATTTCCACAACTTCAATTTTTTCAATAAATGAATTCATATTTAATTCTTAATTTCAATTTTTGAAAATTATATTTTACGGACTGCAGAAAATGTGTTTCCTTATTTCGTAACACACCAGACACCAAAAATGCCTTGAAAAGAAGAGAGGTATCCCGACTTTAATAACTGTTGTTTTAAAAGGAACTTCATATATAAAATACCGTTCTTCATTCAATTTAATCTCAGCAGATTTACACGAAATACAGCGCTTCAAAGACAAGATTTGTTTTAAAAAAGTGATGTAAATAATAAATATCATTTTTAATGAAAGATTTGTATACAATCTCCCCCTAGAAGTTAGGAACCACAAAAACGAGTAGGCTCCTCTTACGTTAGTATATATATATAATAGTAGCTTAATTTACAAAGTAAAATTTTCTTTAAATATGCATATCCATAATCTATCTTCTGTAAACTAAAATAGCTTATTAATATATAATGATTAAAAAGTATAAAAGAATCGCTTGCATACAACTTACTCTTGGAAAAAAGTGCTGAATAATATGTATCTATTAAAAGCTTCTTAATAACCACCACTAACTCTTTAAACTCCCTTAATTTTCAATTATATGTCTAATGCATGAGCAGCAAGATCGAGGAAATGAGTGTTCTGCAGCTCTCTCGCACTGCGTGTTGTCCGATTCGTTATAGAGTCGGCAATTTGGTGCTGTGCTTAAAAGCCAGTGACGCTGACCTAACAAAAAAGAAACTAGGAAAAAAATACGAAACTGTGCTGTGAGATTGTAGCTCAATACTCTTCCCTTTTTATACCGTTTTCAAATGTCTTCAGCAATTTATCATAGAAATGACCTCATATGTCAAAAATGTGTTACGATTTCGAAAAAGTAAAAAATTTTAGGAAAATCATTACCCTTGACTGAGCACTAAAATCAAAATTTATTTTAACTAATATGTTTTTTATAATTTTAGTAAATACAAGTTGTAGGGAATGTAAGTGATAAGCATTTAATCCTTGTTCTATTATGCTCAAATTGAAATTTCATTTTCTTGCCTTGAATTGGGGAAGATAAACTAGTCTATTGTGTATTATATAATTCATATCTTTTATACTTCCAAAACACGAAATTCAGTTCTAATGATTAGTATTATAAATTTTTAAATGGAATACATTTGATGAATTCAGCTTTAATCTTTAATCTTGCATGTGTTAAGTATCCTTTATTTCTTCCGCTATTTTATTCAGACTTGCAAATTTAATCGTAAAAAGTTTTAATGTAAATACTAGTATGGTGATCAAAGTTTTAATAAAATTAATCAAAATATTTATACTTCATGTTTACAAAGTTATACTATACAGATATACCTCTAGCAAATGTGTAAAATTCGAAACACTTTACCTCATTAAATTTTTCATGTAGCTGTTTTAATAAATTATAGTATAAAATTAAATATGCACATATTAAAATGAGGAAAGATGGAAACTTGTCTACAAATTCCCTTCTCAAAAGTTAAGTATAAATATAAAATCAGGATGAATTGACTAAAATTGTTTGGATCGACTTACTATTGTGAATATGTTGGGTAGATGATAAAGTTACAATCATTACAATTATCTCAAATAGTTAAGCTTTTCTTGGTTCTTATATATACAAGAGACTTTAAAATTAAATATTCCAATCGGAATACCGATGATAAATAAAACTGCATAACCATGATAGCCAACGTGTAAAAATAATATTATAATCATAAAAAATGCTTTTCTAAACTAAATTGATTTTTTGGAAGCAAATTTTTCTAAGGCTTACATGTACGGTATGATAATATACTAACAGTTTTTATTAAGTAAACTTTATTAATTATAATTTAGTTATTAAATGATCACGCATCTCTTTATCATAATAATTTTATTTTTTCAATGTAATGAAAGCAAATATTTTTCAAGTAGCCACTCCCAATATAGCGCATCATAAAGAAACGATAACATAATTCATTGACAATTTTCCCCTAATAAAACTTAATCTTAATAGTAAAACTACCGTTGATATATTAATATAAAAAAATTTATTCTGTAGGTGTATCATAACTTTGCCAAGGGATGAGTTGTGAATAGCTGCAAGGCATCGAAACAAACCGATCATGAGAAATTTCATCTGTTATTTAATTTCAAAACTTTTTGAAATGCATATGTAGTTAATTGATCCGACATCAAGCATGATTTAACTTTCCTTTCGTAAGTACATATTAAAATCATCTCATAGCTACCATTAACTATTTAAATTTCTCATCCTTACAGTCAACGAACTCGTGGATCTAGTCTGACTCCGTCAGACATGGAGGATAAGCAACAACAACAACAACATTTAAATTTCTTTTGTTCACTCATACATTAAGAAGGAGCGAAATTCGAGAGAGGGGATGAGTGCGTTCTAGAATTTTCTCACATCAGCGTGCTGCCCGATTCATCAGAAAAAAATACGCAACTGAGCAGTGAGATATCAGCCGAACACTCATCCCATTTTATACTATTTTCAAATGTTTTAAGCAATTTTCCTAAGAGCAAAAGGTTAAAAATATGCTATCATTTCGAAAAAATGAAAAATTGTAAAAAAAATAATTTGCTTGATTATGAATTAATATCAAAACTTTTTTAAATAACATTCTACCATAAAATTTAATGCATCTAGAATGTATAGAATATAATTAATAAGCATATTCCTTGTTCATATATAAGCGCACCTAAATACTGACTTAAAACGTCATTAATAAATGGGCTAAACTCATTTAGATATTTCATTTTCTTTCATTAAATTCTGAAAAATTAAATCAGTTTGTTTTGTATTATCATATTCTTATATTTTTGACGTTCAAGGCTTAATTCAGTTATAAATGACAAATTTATAAACTTCAGAATGTAATACATTAAAGGAATTAAGTATTTAATATTATAGAAGTTAAGTTATTTTCTCTATTTTTTTCATTACTCTATTCATATTTGATATTTTAATCATAAGTTGTTATTCTGTACATGCCAAAACTGCTGAAAAATCTTTGAATAAGATATTTAAATATACTGTTTTTAAAATTATATTATACATTAAAAATTCATGTTTTCTAAAAGCTCAAGCAAAATGTATAAAATTGGAATAAATTTACCTCATTTAAATTTTCAATAAGCCATATCAATAAATTATAGGGCAACATTAAATACACAGTCACAATTAAGAATAAATACAAAATCAAAACAAATTGACTAAAATAAATGGGAACCTTAAAACTTGTGGATGTGCTAGGTACCTGTTAAAGCTAAATCAGTAGAATTTTCTCAAAGAAATGAGCTTACTTCTGTTTGCATGTGTATAAAAAAAACTTCCAAATAAAACATTCCAGTCTGAATCCCGGTGATAAATGTGACTATATAACCACAATACCCGCGACGTGTGATAATAATATTAAAATGACTGTGCACTCATTTTACTCCAATAATTGATTTTCAAGGAAGCAAACTTTTCTAGTGCTTATACGTATGGAATGATGTTACACATAGACAGTTTTTAAGAAATCAGATTTCTTAATAAATAATTTTTTAAATAATCATACATCTATTTGTCATTATATTTTTATATTTGTTTTTAGTAAAGGAAACAAAACTTTTGCAAGTAGCCGATTTCCCGCATAACATATATTAAATAAATGACAACATATTTCATTGAAACGATTGTTTAAATGGACCTTATATCGTAACTATCATCAACCTAAAATTCTTACACTGTAATATTTTTGACAATGCTTAAATTAAGATCTGCATGGAATCGAAACAAACTAGAACTTAAATATTAGTTTAATTTAAAAAGCAGACTATGTTTCATTTCGA
Source organism: Latrodectus hesperus (assembly GCA_037975125.1). Classification (NCBI taxonomy): domain Eukaryota; kingdom Metazoa; phylum Arthropoda; class Arachnida; order Araneae; family Theridiidae; genus Latrodectus; species Latrodectus hesperus. The sequence continues at coordinate 30,786 of JAJQOW010000522.1, forward strand.
AAATTTGAATACAATACAACTTCCCAGACATTCCCAGCGTATCTAATTGTAACTAATTTGAACCTAACTCCAAAATTCTCAAACTTAATTTTAGTTATCTTATGTCATGATGCACATATCGACTCTGACTTCTTTAAGAACAGTGCATTCTCTTCTTAATGTTATATTTTTGCTAAAACTCTGATGGAGAGAAAAAGTACGAATAACATCACATTTTATTTTTTCTCAAATTGTGAATTTAAAAAAGATAAAATTATAAATAATAAACACTTTATTACTTTTTTGAAAAAAAATTTTTTTCTTCTCTGCAATAAATATGTTTTCTTTTTCGTAAAATGCGAAAGACCAGAAATGAATTGGAAAGTTGTTTTAAAATATCTGATTTCTATATGTGAGTAACTGACAGAAATTTCTAAAATTGCATGTATGATTAGAATTATTTTAAGCTGATCCATACGATATAACTCATTTTATGGTGTAAACATTTGTCTTAAACAAAGATATATGAATACTAAATATCATTCAGAATTAGTTAATGTTTTATTTCACAAAATTGCATTTTTCCTGGATGATAAATACTGTTTTTTTCCCAAAAAGTCATGGAATGTAAAAAATAGCTAGCTCTTGATATGTTTGTTTAAAATACAATAAACAAGCTTAATTTACAAAATAAATTTTTCCCTAATTGTATTCAACAATGCATATAATTTAAAATTAAATAGATTTATAAAACATAATAATTAATAAATTCTCAATAATCTTTTTAAACTTTTTGTGGAGAAAAACGTTAAATAATATATATGTGTGTGTATATGTGTTAAAATCTTCTCATAACTAAGATTAACTTTTAAAATTCTTTTAAATTACTATTATATTAGGTAAGCGAATGAAGCGTAAGTGAGAATGAGTGTTCTGCTGCTTTCTCACACTTGCGTGCAGCTCTATTCATCATGAAGTCAGCAATTGCTTGTGTCCGATTCATTTCTGTGTGAATTTAAGAGAATTATGTAACTGTGAGTAGTAAGATTTTATCTGATCCCTCTTCTGTCTTAATTCACTATCAAATGTCTTAAAAAATTTACCATGGAAAGAAGCTCAAAAATTAAGAATGGGTTACCACTTTTAAAATAATACGAATTGAGACAAAAAAGGACTCATCTTAATATATCGAGTATTAAAATCAAAACTATTATTCATTTGTTTTTCAACCAATCACATTTGTGCTCTAGATTGCAACATTATTTTATTTAAGCCTTGCAACTGTTAAGCACCAATGATAAATGGTGTTACTATTAATTTATACTTGTTAATTCGTACTTGAAACTATTAATATTTTAATAATATTTTTATATTATTATCACTGTCATTATTGCTAAATAAATGGTCTCCATAACCCTTCCTTGCAAATTAATCACCGGGAGAACTTGACCAAGTTATTGTCAAGAATTCTAGTCTTGTTTACAAAATATAACTCATGCCAAATTTAAGGTCTGGTAATGTGTATTTATAGTCATCATTTTAAACGAGGTCAACGGCTCAATCACTGCAAACCTCAGCATCAACATTTGGACCAATGGAATCAAAACTATGTTATATAAATAATATTTTAATTTAAAAAACTAGATAAGAGAATGTACTTCATCAGAGTATTTTAATTTCGTTAGTGTCTGCAGCTAAATACAGATCTAAAAAAATTTGGAAAAATTGTGTGCTTAACTCATAAAAAAATTTCCTTTTTTTACCTTAAATTTGGGATGAGAGAGAGAGACATACTGTGAATTATTTTATTGCATTTATATGAACAATACACAGCTTTCATTTTAAATGGTGATAAATATAAACTTTATATTATACATATTTGCGTGTACATTTTGTTGTATTCACTGGCTGGATAATTTTTATAAATTAAACTACCCATTTTTTTCTGGCTGGAAGTCCTTTTTTTATTATTTAATTCTATACCCCATTTCCCCCATTTTGACGAAGTGGAATGCCCTAACGTGGGACTTGGAGAAAACCGGTCCTGCAAGGGAAAAGCGAGGGGAGGAAGAGGAGAAGTGAAGGGCAGAGGAAAAAAAGACAGAGGAGCTGCAGGACATCGCCGGAACAAGAGACCCGGTTGGTTTGGGGAGTTCGACGCATTATTGGAGACTTTGAAAAGTAAAGTTGAAGTTGATAAAAAAAAGCTGATTTGAAAGAAGAAGAGCCCTCTCAAATTGTGAAATTAGGAGATGCCTGAATGTCAGCATTTACATCCAAGTTGTCGTCGACCCAAGGCGTTTGCCATACTATTAAAGAAGAACGCTGGACTATTGTGATCAACCTGGTTTGTGAACCCCTATAAATAGGCCGGCCTATACCATCGACTGTTTATATATGTAAGTGAATGTTTTTTTTATTTATTTAATTATCCAGCCAGATTTTTTTTTGTGTGGTACCACCATTTACGTAACTTTATTTAATAATTAATCTCACTAGAACAGGCAATCTAGGGTAACTTAATCACCCACGTGAGTGAATTATCATTTTAATAGCAAAGTTGTAATAGAAGAAATAATACAAATAATTGAATTCATATTATTGTAAATAGATGTGTTATTTTCTTATGTGAATTAAAAGAAGTTTTGATTACTAAAACAAAGCCAGTTTCTGCTTCTGTTCTTTCAGGTTAGAATCTGGGTAGAAATAAAGACTTGAATAAATACACAACGCAATATTAAAAAAAAATAATAATAATAATAATTCCTTATTTTAATATAAATTATCATATGTGATCGTTTTATAATAATTGTAATTTTCTACACAACAATTTTGTGGTTCAACATTGAGTTTTTAAACTTTCAAGAGTGTTCCTTCTTTTTTTCATTATTCTATTTAAACTTAAATTTTTATCATCAATTGTTATGATGATACTGTAATATTGATTAATGCTTAAATAAAATAAATCAACATGCATACCTCATTTTCTAAAATTTCAGGTCATTCTGATATATTTAGTTCTAACACTTTACATTAAAATTTTCAGTAATTTTTTTAGTAAATTATGATAAAATTATCCAAGCTCCAATAATATAAAGAAAAATGAAAATTAATAAATATAATTTGTTTTTGAAATTAAATTGCAAACAAAAAAAATGAATTAATTAAAATATATCCTATCTAATCACAACAGTGAATAAGTTGAGTAAATATTAAACCGACAATTTATACAATTTTCTCGAAGTAGGCTGTAGTCGGTATGCATAAACCAATAAAATATTTAGATAAGACGTTCCGGATAGATCACTATAATAGATGACAATACGAGAAAATGATAGCCAATTTGAAAATAACATTGAATTGATATTTAAAAACCGAATTATATCACCGAGAAAATGGCTGTTTAGAAACATACGAATGCCAGAATAAAGTTGCATGTTGGTTTAACCTCAACTACAATTTTCAAATCGCTGCCGAAATTATGCAATGGTTACACCTTTCAAATCTCTTCCGCAGATTAATTAACTTTTTTAACCTGCGGAAGTTAATCTAACTTTAATTTAGTTTCTGCCATCCTATACCTTACCTACAAAATGTTTAGTATTAAGCATATACGTATTAGGTAAGTTGTTTGCAAGAAACAAAATATGATAAATGACTGGCTTGTTTATTTCAAACTCCCCAACAGGCGTAATGCCTGTTGGGCAAATCTAAAGCAAATCTAGGAATTCGAGTATTTTTCAGTATAAACTGGATGAAAACTATAAAAAGTAATCATTGAGGAATCCTGGTTTCTTATTTAACTACATTGAATATGCAACACCAAGAAGGAGTTGCCATAAAGTAACGAAACTCAGCAAACAAAGAGAGATAGCAACGAACAATAAGTGACCTGTATTTCAAAGTTATATGCATAATACAGAGCGAGAACAAAGTTTATTGTAGAATTTCCATGGAGGACAACACTCGAAGCAACAGGTCAACGTACAGATTCAATGAGAGTACTGATGGCATCCAGAAGAATGGCTCTCCGTTCCCTATCAACCATTTGCCGAAGTGCGTCTTCTGAAAAAAGCAGTGGCAGAACTTGCGAATTGCATCCAATGAACCATAGACATGTTCAATTGGTGAACACGGTGGCCAGGGAAACAGCGCATGTTGGCGAGGCAAACTTGCAGGGCATGATGGCTAAGGCGAGCAATGCGTGGTTGGTCGTTATTCTGCTGATAAAGAGCATCTTAACCACCACCCTGAAAGTACTTAAGGGGCACCAACTGCAGCTCATCATCCACGTATCGTTAAGTTGTCATAGTGCCGTGAATACGAAAAGGTGACCTGAAATGCACCCCAAAACACGAAGCCGTGTTGACGCGCAATGGGACGTTCCACAATTGCTGCATGATTGGACCTATCTCCACGTTCACACCACATTTATATGTGGTGACTATCACTGAAGAAACAGAAGCGTGACTCATCTAAGAAGATGATGCTGTGCCACTCTTTCGTCCATATCACTCTAATCCTGCACTATTTAAGACGTTGGCGTCTATGATGTGGAATCAATGGCAGTGTTCTTAATGGATGTCATGAGCACAAAGCCCTAGCAACCTTTCGAAGGTAAATAGTTCTGCTCGATATGCAGAATCCAGGGTGTCTTGAACATGCTCTAGAATTTCGGTAGACGTGCTTTACGAGGCCGCCACTACCTCCCGTCGGACTCATCGATTCACGCTTGCTGACGTCATCTGGCTGCACCGGCACTCCGCAAACGTTACACAACAGCTTGTTCCAACCATCTTCACCACAGCCGGTGAATTGTGGGTTCTTCCAAATATCTGTCAACTGCATTCGCAGTAAGGACTACTATTCTCAGTTCGATCAACATGCCCCTCGTAAACTCGTCTGTCTGCTGGAGCTGACTCCGTCGACAATAACCTGGCATTCTTTGCAATTGTAGGCGTCCTTTGAGACAAGAACAAACTTTCAACGATCATTGCCATTTAGCCGGTTTCTCTCCTAATACCTTATCTTACGTGTGTTGGAGAGTTCCGCATTTCATAATCATTCATATAACTCGGTAATGAGCGTCTACCCGGAAATTTAAGTAATTTTCTATTCATTACTTCTCGGTCGATGTCGGGCAACTTATAATTGATGTGCTTACTTTTGATAAAATAAACAAATGTTAATATCATTCATTAAATCTGCAGAAAAGCGAAAAGGAGGTCTCTGTTGTTTTGTAAAAGATGTGGCTTTAAGAAAACTATTATCAGCCTTTTCTTTAAACTTTTTAAAATACTAAATCTCACTATATAAATTAATAAAATCATATGATTACATCCTATCAACGAATTACCTTAAACTATCACACACAAATCATATATCATTTTCTAATGGTAAAACACAAGTTTATAAGTATTATTTTATAATAAGACGTTAATTGTTTGGTATATTTGTAAATAACCATAAACTAAAGCATTAGTATTACGATTTTCCATTAATTGAAAATCTAATAAACAGAAAATGTATTTGTACTATATTTCGATATTATTATTTTTTTCTCTATTTTCAAGACCCAATTCTGGTGTTTAGCAAAAGGTCTTGTGTATCTATTTTTTTCACTAATTTCTCACCACTCAATAAATTCTTCCAATCCATATATAAAATGCATGGTTTAATTTTCATAATGTATTCAACCTCACACAGTCGTTTTGTTTCGATCATCAGGATATCCTCTTTGCGGTGTTCAAGAGGTGATACATCTCTATCGGGACGAAAACTCGGATTGTTTGAATCTCAAGTTTCAATTTCACGTTCGTCTGTGAAGCGCTGTTTGTAGATGGTAAGTGATATACATCCTTTTATAAAGCACGCTTCTAAGAAGTGTTTTATTAGTCATTTGGCTTTCGGATTTTCTCTCTTGGGGGAAATATTTATTGGACTTGTGCTTTCTTGAAGAACTCTGCTGAATAGAAATGGAAATCTATTCTCCCTCTCCTCCGGGAGACGGGACCTCTGAAGAATTAAACACAGGCGCCTGTCGTCAGTTCGATGGCATGCCCTTTTCAGGGCGGTCGGTGTCGGCTGACAATGGTGCAGGGAAATTGGAATCTGGAATTGGAATTAAGGCGATAAGCGACAAGATCCGTTTAACAACTAATTATATTCAAAAAATTAGCAATTCGGAAATGACTGAAAAGGACATTGATTTACTCAAATTTCACAGTTTAGAGCTAACAAAACTAACAGACATGCTAGCCAACTATCATAATGTAAAAGAAATGCAACCGTTTAACGATAAACCGCTAATAAGCGTTAAAGCTCCGCCTCCTTTCTCTGTGACCACACAAAACAGATTTTAAGCTCTTAGTGACAGCGAGGATGTTGACCTCGTCTCTGACCAGGAAGACTTCCCAACACTACTAACCACAAAGAATACCAAGGTTAAAACTACCTCCACTAAAAGGAAAATTGAAGAAAATATTAATATATCTAACAAAAAAGTTAATGAAAAAACTGAAAACAAAGTTGAAAGTGCTGAAAATCATAGGAAAATAACCAAACTGCTAGATGATGCTAATACCTCCTACCACACATTTATATTGCCTGAGGATAAAAACCTTAAAATAGTCATCAGAGATTTACGACCTATTTACACGCTTGAAGAAATTTCCCAGGAACTCATCCTAGAAGGCTTTAATATCATTAATATAACTCAAATGTCCAAAAAAGTTGATGGAGTTAAAATTAATTTGCCTTTATTTATTGTCACTCTACCGAAAAATGACAAATCTAGAGAAATCTATAATATCTCACATCTTTTTAACCTGGTGGTCAAAATTGAATCTTACAAAGGCCGTAAAGGAGTAACACAGTGCTTCAGATGCCAGGGGTTCTACCACGCCCAAACTTCCTGCCATCACGCAGTTAAATGTGTAAAATGTGCTGGTGATCATCACCACTCAGAATGCAAAAAAGACATGTCCACTCCAGCTAAATGTGCAAACTGTGGAGAAGCTCATCCTGCCAGCTATAGGGGCTGTAATAAATTTCCAAAATCAAACTACCTCAACAATAACAAAGTCGAGGCCATCAAAAGCAAGGTTATTCCAAGCACTAATCCACACCTATCTTTGCAAATGCATTAGTCCACAAGAATGAAACCATTACTAAAAACAAAGAAACTATAAATGAAGCAAAAAATATTTTTTCTGAATTACAAAATCTAATCTCTTATATCAAAAACTCAGGAATAACAGATCTTATTAATCAGCTCAAACAATTCAATGCAGCAATGGCTGCACAGCAGACAGCAACCTCAACCAACAATGACAATTAAAAGCTTAAATTTTTCACCTATTAAAATTGTGAATTGGAACGCACGTAGCCTAAGACCTAAAATTACTGAATTCATGAATTTTCTAGATAAACATAATATAGACATTGCCATAATCACAGAAACCCACTTAAGACCAAATATGAGTCTTAATGTACCAAACTACAACGTATATCGTACTGACAGGACACATCATGCTGGTGGAGGAACCGCAATTATTATCAAAAGATCTTTTAATTCCACACTGTATAGTAGCAAAATAGGAGATGGTTTTGAAGAAACTTCAGCTATCATCAACCTGGGAAATAATCTAAAATTCAAAATTACTAACTATTACAACAGACCTAAGCATAATTTACAAGACCAAGAAATTATGAACATTCTACCTGCTAATATTCCTACAATTGCTGGAGGTGACTTTAACAGCAAGAACATCACCTGGGGATGCAACAATACTAATGAAAATGGAACTAAATTATTAGAAATAGCACAAAATTATAATTTAAAAATAATTGCTCCAATCGAACCTACGCATTTCCACTATACACACCAAGGAGACATCTTGGACATTTTTCTTACAAATACCAACTACCCACTATCAGCACAGACTATCTACGATCTTTCTTCTGATCACTTTCCAGTTCTTGGATGCCTGGGAATAAAGAAAAATATTACAAATAAATTTTTATTCAGAACCAACTGGCAACTCTATTATAATATTCTTCAAGATCAAGTTAACAAAGAAAATCAATCATTAATCAACAATAATCAAACCAATAGTAATAATATTCATGAAATTAAAAATAAAATAAATAATGATATAAATTTATTCAAGGAAAATATCAATCATGCAAAAGAAATAGTAACCCATAAAATTAAATACCATGAAAATTACTTAAAATTACCAAATAGCATAAGAGAAATCATAAAAGAAAGAAATCGCATCAGGAAACGATTTCATAAAACCTTGAACCCACGACTCAAAACTACAGTCAACAAACTTAATAAGAAAATTAAAAAACTCTGCACAGACTATAGGACTAAACAATGGCAAGATAAAATAGAAAGCCTTAGCACAGAAAACAACTCTATATGGAAATTTGCAAAACAATTAAAAAGAAAAACAACAACTAATCATTGCATTAATGGCCAAAATGGACCAGTTTATACAAACTATGAAAAACTGAACATCTTTGCAAATACCATATTTCTACAATTTCAACCAAACAAAGTCACAGATGAGTCCTTCACCAATGGTATTAATTCATTTATTCAAAACTATATGCAAGCTAATATTCCTCATAATACCATTACACCAACGAATGATGATGAAATAATTAAAATTATTAAAAATCTAAAGACCAAAAAAGCCCCAGGAGAAGATAATATTACCAACAATATGATCAAATATTTACCATTGGACTTTATTCGCAAACTCATTAATATTTATAATAACTGCCTTAAAATATCATATTTTCCTACAATCTGGAAAACTGCTACCATAATTCTTTTCCCAAAGCCTGGAAAAGATCCCAGAATACCTGAAAACTACAGACCTATCAGCCTGCTTCCAGTTTTAGGAAAAATATTTGAAAAAATAATTTATAATAGAATTAAATGTTATCTTCACCTAATTCCGAAACAACAATATGGCTTCAGAAACAACTTATCAACTGTTAAACAACTCATAAGAATTACTGAGATTATAGGTCAAAATATTCATCGCAATGTGTATACAGCTATGGTCATGCTCGACGTAGCAAAAGCTTTTGATACAGTATGGCACGAAGGCCTACTATACAAACTCATAAAACTCAACATAAACACTGATATAATTTTACTCATCACCTCATATCTAACTCATCGCTTCTTCCATATTAAATACAATAATGAAAACTCTATTACTCTGAACATCAAAGCTGGAGTCCCCCTGGGCCCAATCTTATACCTATTTTTCACCCATGACTTACCCGGTTTGGAAAGTAACTCAATTCAAATTGCTTTCTACGCAGATGACACTGCTATTATAGCTGATTCTATGAGATCGAATAATGCTATTCATAAACTTCAAAATGCGTTAATTAACATCGAAAACTGGTGCAGTAAATGGAGAATAAATATAAATGCTGATAAATCCCAACTTATAGTATTTAATAGAAAAAAGTGAAATAAAATAAAATTACTTCAACATAATAAACTCTATCTATTCGATAAAATCATTCCGGAAGTGAAAACCATTAAATATCTTGGATTAACATTTACTACTCAACTTTCATGGACTGCACATATCAATAACGTTATTAAAAAAGCCAATCAAGCTTATGGATGCCTATTCAACTTAATTGGAAAAAACTCAAATTTAACACTAAAACTCAAGAGACTGCTCTACCTTACAATGTTAAGACCCATCATCACCTATGCTTCACCTGTGTGGAATACTATTACGCCAAGAGACAAACACAAACTTAGAGTATATCAACATGAAATACTTAGAAAAATTACGAAGGCATCCTACTATATTCGCAATAAAAACATTTCAAAAGATCTGAAAATTATTGATATTCTAGAGAATATTGCTAACCTAAATAAGAAATTCTACGATAAAGGAACTAACTGCACAGACGGTGCATTTAATCAAGTTTTTCGCTATCAGTATCTCATAGAAGACTGTAAATATAGGCCAATCGCCAGACATTATTTAGATGAATATATTTAATATAATTTTTGTATATAGAGTATATAGCCTTACTTAACTTCATATTACTCTTCATTATTCAGGATTATTCTTATTTTTTCTATTTTCACTGTATATAACAATTTTATTTTAACTTTATTATTTCCTCTATTCTCGAGTAGAATAAAAAAAATTTCAACTCATTTAAAAAAAAAAAAATAAAAAATAAAAAATAAAAATAAACTTCAACTCATTGCTCTGCCTCTCAACTCTCTGCTGATTGGCTCTCACCGCCAAGACTCGGTTCTTCACGCTTCAAGACTAGCGTTCCCTGTCAGTACCGCAATGTCTTCCTTCAAGGACTTATCACAAATGAAGAAGTAAAGGCCTGCTCCGCAGGCCGACATTTCGTAAACGAAAATAGATACAGATACAGGTTCATAATGTATGCATTTTTATCACAAAAGAATTATACACGGTTTTGTATATTTATTTCATAACAACAACGTTTGATATGTCCTTAAAATTGCGTGATTTTTTTTACCTTAATATTTTGATTTTTTTATCTTAATATGCAAATCTAATATTGCGTAAAAGATAATGATTATCCCTTTTTCTACCTTAAATGATTTTCTAAAAACCAATTCTCCTAGTGCATACCATTATTAAAATGTATGGTTTAATTTTTACTATGTACATATTTTTATATCACAAAACTATTGTACACAAGTGTATGCGTTTATTTCGAATTCACAACATTTGATAAATATTAAATTTATTTCAATATTTGTGAACATCATTCTCTTTCACAGCTGTTAGATTATACTTAGCCTTACTGGGATAAATGATGTAAATCAAAAAATCTAAATAAAAACTTATCTGTGTCATACCGTCAGTTACTCATGAGTATTAATTTTCTTCTCTACAGTAATTTGGATAATAAATAAAGAAATAAAAATAAGTTATATTATGAATGAGTGCTGCAAAGCACAAATTAATTCTGCAAATTTCAAATTTTTGAAATACCGTATATAATTTAAACATTCTTTCGATCATATTATTTCATAGCAGTAAATATGCTCATTAGTCTTAATCAATACTGAAAAAGGAAGCATTTTACTAAATACATAATTTGTTGAAATCTCTCATTCTTTAAAATATTCATGTTCCTAATGAAAGACAAAAAAATTTTAATACGTTCTCCTTATTTTAAATTACAGTTGTTTTTAGAAGTGACAGCAGCATTAAATTTTATAAATTTTATAATTTTTTTAAATGTTAAATATTTTATGCAGAATAATAATTATGGTTATTTTTATCTTATACAAATTTCTATTTAATGTCACAATATATGTTTAGGTAAGGTAAATGAAATAAAAACGTATAAGATGCATAAATAAGAAGTATAACGAAATAAGATGTATATACATATTTTCTAATGCTAACTCAATGCTACCTAATGTTTACTTTTAATGAATCAGTGAAACATATGTTATATTGAAAGCGGGATAACTTTTTTTATGTGAAAGCCGTATGTGCATAAAATTTTGTAGTCTCACATAAAGGAATTTATATTATTCAAATTTGACGGTTTCCTACAACTAATTTTATATTTAAATTTTTAAATATAAAATTCACAGTCTTTCTACTCGTGAATGTGTTACCGCAGACAATAACCCAATTTATTCATGCTTCTATGAAATTTACCTAGCGTATACAATGTACAATCTATGTTTCTGTTTAAGTAAATGAAATTTTGTATTGCTGTAAAAATGTGCGTTTGCTTCAGAATTAGCTCTGTAAGACTTTTAGAAGTATTTCTATTCAGTATCATAAATTGAGATTATTTTTTTTAATATCTGTTTTGGAAATATCTAGTAATTAACATTCTTTTATGAGTTCAGGTGACTTAAAACGTGATTTTATGTAAAAAATGTTTTTTGAAAACATAAGAAAAGATGCTTAACCAATGTTCCCCGCAATTATTTTTGAAATCATTGAATCTTTAAACTGAATATATTATAAAGAAGTCCTCTAAAAATAACTTATGTTTAAAAAGTGGAATCATAAAACAATGCTCTGTTAGTCAATACAAGTTAATTCAATGCTTGTAATTTTACCTAAATTATGTTGAAAAATAAAGGAAACATTTATATCTGAATACAATTTTATACAAAACATAATTTCCCAAGAATGAATTTATATTTAATTCATTTCAAATTACGAAAAATATTTTTACGCACTAAAGTTAAAGTTTTTTCTGATTTCCTAATATGCCAAAGGATTGAAAAGGATTGAGAAGTGGAAATAAGAGTCCTGACTTTAATAATAGCTTCATAAACAGAAATTTCTAAATTTCGATTTTTCATATAATTTAATTTTGGCTGATTCACATGTAATACCTTATTTAAAATATCTGCTTTAAACAAAGTTATATAAATAATAAGTATCATAGAAAGAAATAACAAATAATTTCAATTAGTATAAATGGAATTTTTCAAGAAACGTAAGTAAACATCTTCTCTCCTATTCGTAATGGACAGGTTCATGTAACGTTAGTATATAAGCATGTAATAAAAAATTATTTTAAGTTAAAAAGTTTTCCATAAAAATGTACATGAATGTGTGTGTGTACACTTTAAAATTACAAAGCTCATTAAAATAAAATTACTAATATGTGTGTGTGTGTGTGTGTGTGTGTGTGTGTGTGTGTGTGTGTGTGTGTGTGTGTGTGTGTGTGTGTAGTAAATTCTAACTACCAATAACTATATCAATTCCCTTACTTTAGTTATAAATTAGAAAGGAGCAGTAGTTGTCAGAGGGAATGAGTGTTCTGCAGCTTTTTCACACCTGCGTGTCAACCGACCCTTTGGAAGTCGGCAATATTGATTCGAGTCCGATTCGTTTCTGAAGTCGGCAATTTAGTGCTGTGCTTAAATGCCAGACTTGTGTTATGACATAATTGCCTGTTAATAAAAGAATTTAGACGAAAAATAAGCAACTGAGCAGCGAGAAATGGTAGCAGAACACTTTTCCCTTTTTATACCGTTTAAATGTCTTGAATAATTTCTCATACAAAACACCTCAAATGTTAGTTGTTTTAAATTACCTCAAATATTTTAAAAAGACAAAAAAGTAAAATAATCTAAGAAAATTATTGCACCTGACTAAGAACATTATATATATATAAAATCAATACTTATTTTATTCAATATGTTTCTATTATATTTTTAATAAATCCTGGTTGTAGGGAATCTAAGTAATAATTATTTAATCCTTATTCATCACCGTCAATAAATACTAACTTAGACAATCATTAAAAAATCTGTTAAGCTCAAATAGAAATTTCATTTCTTTTCCTTAAATTTGGGAAAGGTAAAATAGTCTCTAATATGTACTATGATATTCATATGTTTTAGCTTTTAATGAGACAAATGCAATTTTAAATAATATATATTACAAATTTAATGAATGTTCTCATTTACTGAATAATTCTTCAATTCAGTTTTTAGTGTTTTATCTCAGAGGTGTTCAATGTACTTCCACTATTTTTTATTACTGAATTCAGACTGGCAAATTTAATCATAAAATTTTAAGATGTAAATGCAAAAAACTTGATAAATGATTTAAATAAAATAAACTTGATTTAAATAAAATAAATCAAAATATTTATATTTCATGTTTCTAATGTTATGTTATACCCTAAAAGTTCATATTTAAAAAAAATTCTGTCAAATGCATATGTTCTTCGAAACACTTTAACTCATTTAATTTCTCATTAGGCCATATTAATAAATTTTAGTACAAATTTAAATATAGTACTATTCAAATGTCTTGAGATTCAAGCGAATCTATAAAATCTATTCTCTAAGGCTATGCATACATAAAAAAATCAGGAAAAATTGCCTAAAAATATTTTGATCTACTTACAGTTGTGAATATGTCGGGTATTTGATAAAGTTACAATCATTACAATTATCTCAAAGAATTGAGCTTTCCTAAGTTTGTAAATAAATTGGATTCATTAAAATAAAATGTTCCAGTCGGAATACCGATGATAAATAAGACTACCTCACCATGACAGACAACTTGTAAAAATAATACACTACTAGCCATTAAAATTGCTACACCAGGAAAGCGGCACACCACACACGTGAAATTTGCATGACAGGCAGAACTTGCTGTGATATGCACATGATTGGATTTTCAGCGCATTCATACACAGCAGGCGACAGTGGCGACATCTACAATGTGTACGAAACCAGAGATCTGACAGCAGTTTTCTCATACTCAGTTTCCGTTTCAACGTTGTTTTCGGTAAAGAAAGTTGTTGTAATGCCTCGTGTAAGAAGAAGCAATGCCTATCAGCACGTGTCTGACTTTGATCGAGGAAGGATTATAGCCTACCGGGATTGCGGTTTATCGGACCACAATATTGCTCCTCGCGTCGGTCGAGACCCCATGACTGTTAGCAGAATATGGAATCGATGGGTTCAGGACAATCATACGGAACGTCATGCAGGATCTCAGCGACCCCTCATCATTAACAGCAGAGAAGACATACATCTTATCTGCGTGATCACAAGGGATCGTACAGCCACGTCACGAACCCTGAGTCGAGAAATGGAGTCATTTGCAAGGCAACAAGTTTCTGCTCGAACAGTTTGACGTCGTTTGCAGCAGCGTGGATTGTCTGCACGGTGTCAATGCTTCGGCTACCATTGACGCTGCGTCACAGACAGGAGCGCCTTCAATGGTGTGATCAGCGACGAACCTGGACGCGGGAATAGCATCACGTCATCTTTACAGATGAATCTCGGTTCTGTATACAGGATATGATGGCCACATCCGTGTTTGGAGGCATCGTGGAGAACGCGCATTGCCAGCTTGCATTGGACATCGCTGTACTAGCCCATCTGCTGGAGTGATGGTTTGGGGTGCCATTGGATACACGTCTCGATCACCTCTTGTTCGCATTACCGGCACTTTGAACAGCAACCGTTACATTTCCGATGTGTTAAGGCCCGTGGCTCTGCACTATCTTCGAGGCCTCTCTAATGCTTTGTTTCAACAGGATAATGCACGACAGCATGTTGCCCGTACGGATCTGAACTTCTTTGATACAGAATAGGTTCGACTGTTACCCTGGCAATCACGTTCTCCTGATCGGTCACCAATTGAGAACGTGTGGTCAATGGTTGCCGAGCGGTTGGCACGCCATCACTCACCATCCACTACTGTGGATGAACTGTGGCATAGTGTTGAAGCTGCATGGACTGAGATCCCCGTACGTGCCATACAATCTCTGTTTGACTCCATGCCTAGGCGGATAAATGCTATTATTGCAGCCAGAGGTGGCTGCTCTGGGTACTGATTTCTCAAGATCTATACATCCTAATTTCCTGTAAATCTAATCACTTGTTCTTTCCACTATAATGTATGTGTCCAATAAATATTGTTCTGTTATTTTCATTCCTTCTTGGTGTAGCAATTTTAATGGCCAGTAGTGTATATAATGATAGAAAAGCCTCTTCTCCATTACATTAACTTTTTGGAAATCAATTTTCTAATATTTATATGTATGGCTTAATGTTACTTGCACAGTTTTTATATATGAAGTCAACTATTTTAATTATAATTCATTTAAGTGAACACACATATTTTTATATTTTTATTTTTTTATGTGTAAAGAAAACTGAACTCATGAAATTATCCACTAACCATATAATATATATTGAATAAACAATGACCAATTACATTCAAGTATTCCATTAAATCTCAAATCACAACTGTTGATAATATAAAATATTTATCCTATAGACTTGTCAAATATTTGTTCTCGGTTATATTGAAAAACTCTGAGAGGAATAGAAACGTATTAATCATAAGAAAAATTCCATCGCTTATTTCATTTCAAAATTTTGAAATACGTTAGTACTTAATTGGAATCGAAATCAAAGCTCTCAATTATGCCATAGCATTACTTTCGTCCTAATGTACATCGTTTCGGAATTCAACTTACTTCAACAGCAAAGGCATTTGTACATTCTCCTGTTGAATTTGTATTCATACATAAGCCCTAATGAAGAGAAAAATGACTCATAGGATCAGATTTTCCATTCTCACAATGTGAATTAAAGCAAAAGAAAAAATAACATTATTATTTTATATTATGAAAAAAAAGTTTTTTTGCTTTGCAGTATATATAAATGTTTCTGTTTTATTAAAATTCGAATGTCCAGAAATGTATTAGAAAGTACATAAAACTGTCAGACTTCAATAAGTGTGTAAGAAAATGATATTTCTAAAAGTTTATGTGTCATTTGAATTACTTTTACCTGACCCATACTCAATATCTCGTTTTATGTCAATGTTATACTCAGTATCTCAATATCTCGTCTATTTTGAACAAATGCAAATAAATAATAAATATAATTCAAAAATAGTAAATACTTTTTACACAAATTGCATTTATTCCGGAAAATACGCACACTTCTTCTCCAGTAGCAGTCACATAGTATGAAAGCTTATGGGCTTAGTTCATGTGTATAATAACGTAATTAAGTTTAATTTACAAATTCATTTTATCCCAAAATATATACACGATTATACTTTATGCTTAAAAATTAAATATAATTTGTTGAAATGTAATTAATAATAAATTATCCATAATCTTAGAAATCATATTCTGAAAAATAATCATAAATAATATGTGAACTTATTAAAATCTACTCAAAACTACCATTAACTATTTAAATTACCTTAGTTTACGGATAAATTTAGAATGTGTATGAAGCACAAGCCGGAATGAGTGCTCAGCAGCTTTCTCACACATGCGTGTTGTCCGATTCGTATAAAGCCGGCAATTATTTCTGGTCCGATTCGTTTATGTGTCCGGCAATTTGGTGCTGTGCTGAAATGCCTCGGTTTCAAATCTTACAAAAAAGAATTTAAAAAAAAAAGTAACAGAGCAGTGAGATTGTGGCTGAACACTCTTCCCTTTTTATACCATTTTCAAATGTCTTGGATATTTTATGATTGAAAGGCGTTCAAATGGAGAAAAAGTTGTACAGTTTTGAAAAAGAGTAAAATTATAAGAAAATTACTGTCTTTGACTGAGCATTAAATCCAAACTTATTTTATTTAATATGTTTCTCACAATTTTAATGAATACAGGATGTAGGAAAGTGTAAGTGATAATCATTTAATCATTGTTCATGACTAGAACTAAAGATTGACTCAGAAAAAGATTAAAAAATGTACTATATAGAAATTTCACTCTTTTTCCTAAAATTCCGAAATATATATCAGATTACTGTGAATAATATTATTTATACTTTTCTACCTTTTATATTAAATTCAGCAGTTTTAAAAGATGTAAAAGATGTATATAACGCATTTGGAAATGTAGTACATTTAAAGACTTCAGTGTTAAATACATTTCATTTATTGTTTTTATTTTTATATTCAATCTCTCTCTCTCTCACACACACACACACAAATTTAATCATAGAATGTTTTGAATTGCAAAAATAGTGATAAATTGTTTAAATAAAATAAATGATAATATTTTCATCCAGTACTTTTTATGTAATGTTATACATTAAAAGTTAATGTTTGCAAATATATATCTAGCAATTGCATATATTCTTCAAAACACTTAACCTCATTAAATATTTATAACTAACCCATTTTATTAAATTAAACATCTAACTAAAAAAATAATGTAAGATGCAAATGAATCTATAAAATCATTCTCTAAAGTTACGCATACATAAAAAAACAGGATAAATTGCCTAAAGACATTTGGGTCTATTTACAATTGTAAATATGTTTGATAGAAGTTAGAGCTATAAACATGGCAATAATCTCGAAGACTTGAGCTTATCTTAGTTTGTATATGTACAAGAGACTTTAAAATAAAGTGTTCCAGCTGGAATACTGATGATAAACAAGATTATAGAATCATGATTGTCGACTTCTCAAAAATGAAATTGCAACGATAGAAAGCTCTTTTCTCATCAAAATTGACTTTATGGAAACAAATTTTCCTAATGCTTATATGTATGGTAGGAGGTTATTTGAAAAGTTTTTATGAAAATATCTTTATTAATTATAATTTATTTTTAAAGGATAACACATCTTTTTAGCTTTTTTCTTTTTTGTTTCTGGGTAAACAAGAAAACACTATTGCAAGTAGTATCTCCGCATATAACATGCATTCAATAAACGATAAAGCATCTCATTCAAATATTCCACCAAGTGGAAATCTTCTCATTATCACTATTTCGATTAAAATCAAAAAAAGAAATTTATTATTTTATATTATGAAAAAATATTTTTCGCACTACAGTAAATATGTTTTCTTAATATTAGACAATCCGGAAATGTATTGGAAAGCGTACTAAACTGTCGGACTTCCATAAGTGCGTAAGAAAATGATATTTCAAAAATTCCGTTTCTCATTTGTATCACTGAGAGATGTCCATACGCAATATCTCGTTTTATGGTGCAAACCTGTCTGTTTTCAACAAATACAAATAAATATTCAAAACTAGTAAATGCTTTATTTCACTGAATTTCATTCAATCGTACCCTTTTTTCCCTAAGTAGTCACGTAGTATGAAAGCTTATGGGCTTAGTACGCTAATATAACTATATAATGAAATTTAATCAACAAATTCATTTTATCTCTAAATGTATATGTCATTACACTATTGCTTAAAAGTTAATTATAATTTGTAGAAATATAATTAATAATAAATTATATATAATCTTAGATATCCTTTCTTGGAAAATAATGCTAAGCAATATGTACATATTAAACATATTAAAATCATTTCATAATGAGTGTTCTGCAGCTTTCTCTCACTTACGTGTTGCCCGATTCGTCATGAAGTCTACGATTGTTTCTGATCCAACTGATTACTGGTTTCGGCAATTTTCTGCTGCGCTTAAATGCCCAGCACTCAGATATAAAAAAAAGAATTTAAGTAAAAAATACGCAGCATAAAGCTGTGAGATTGTTGCAGAACACTATTCCCTTTTTATGCCGTTTTCCAATGTCGTGAACAATTTATCATTGAAAAGAGCTCAAATGCTAAAAATATCTTACAATTTCGAAAAAGCAAAAATTGTAAGAAAATTATTGCACTTGACTGAGCATTAATATCAAAACTTATTTTATTTAATAGATTTTTAACAATTTTAATAAATCCAAAGTGTATTGAATTTAATGACAATCATTTAATCCTTTATCATGAAAGCAGCTAAATCCTGACTTTGTACAGCATTAAAAATTATACTTAAATCATATTGAAATTTCTCTTCCTTTTTTAAATTTGGAATTTTTATATTTAAAAATTTTAATTGTAAGTTGTAACTTTAAATGCCGCAAGTATGGTAGAAGACTTAAATAAAATATTAAAAATCATTTAAATTTAATTTTCTCAACGCTAAACTACATTTAAATTTCAAATTTCATTAGAAATTCTTGTATAATTTGTTTATACAAGAGTTTTTAATGTATTATAAACTCTTGTAATATATTAAATATATAATTTGAAACACTCTGCATTATAAAAATATTCTCTATAAGCCCTTTTAATAAATTACAGTACAAATATACAAAGTAAAATATATAAATATAGAAACTGTGTAAGATGGAAATTAATCTATATAATCAGTTCGCTGAATTTAATCATACACATTAGATATTACGAGAAATTGACCCCTATTTCTAGCGTTAATGAGGAATATTGATAGTCACAATGTGTAAAAATTATGTTGAATTGATATTGGAAATTGTATTTCCCATGAGCAAAAGAAACTGCTTAGATCAGCGTTTCTCAACCTTCTAGTATTCGTGGCCCAATTTTCAATCATAGTTTCCATCGTAACCCAATGTACAATAATATATGTTGAGTAATCTGATCTGAGCCTCCACTCTATGATTTTAATTTAAAACATTACTTCCATCTTTGCCTTAACATCAGATCCCATATATCGGCAATAACAAAGCATAACAAAAGCTAAGCGATTTCCATAAAATATTAAACAAGCTTTTAGCTATCTTTTTAATCATTAAGGCACGCGTATTGTTTTAAAATATAATATAAATTGTTTCCAATTTAAAAAAAATTACCTTATAGTAAAATAACAGTGTAGCTTGTTATATTAAATTATTAGCTAAAAAAAGTATTAGCAAAGATGAAATTTAAAAGATTTTATTCCTAGAAGCGAACCCGTCCTATCTCTCGCCATCTCACTATAATATAACATCAGTGGCATTCGAGAACGCAATAAACCAAGCTATAGAAGTATGTCAGCACAATACGTTGTGCACAAAAACTGTCGCGTTGCTCTGAAGTGAAAATAATGCACAAAAATGAACAAATAATCCCTTTCATGTTTTTCAATATTCTCTAAGGTGTAAAACAGCATAAATATTCAATTTTTTTTTTTTTTTTTTTTTTTACCTAATATTTCCGATTATTAGAAGTTGTATTTAAGCTTAATATGAGTAATTTAACTGTCACTTTTACTGTTGTTGCATAACATACTTTGTTTTTTACTATAATTTTATTATTGTTTTTTCTTTTGTTCTTTATTTGTATATATTCATTCAATTATCTGTAAATATTCTATTTCTTTTTGTATTTCATATAACATATTCAATTTTGTACTATGTTTATCATGTCGTTTATTCAATGTAACAGAACTGTGATGCTTTGATCTACGCAGTAGATCAATGCAGGCCATTTGTGCCCCACCTTTTGTAATTTTTACCATATTCCAATACATTAAACCGGGTTACGGTTCTCGCGGGGTGCCCCTGGGTCCTCCTGGGGTGTCTTTGCTCATATTGACGTAGTGGGGATTTCAACCTGATAACCTTTGGTATAGTTCAGGGTCCCCTCTCGCCTATTTAATTCTGTTGTTGCATAACTGTTGTTTTTTAAAGCATAAAAATATGATTCACTAAAGATTTTTAAAAGAAAGAGTGAACAAGAATCTAAGTTTTTTTACATAGAAACTTTTTTTCTAATTAATGTTTTAATTAAATATTTAAATAAAATTATTTTGTAAATACTTTTTCCCTTATAAGAAAATTATCTTCGAGGCGTTTATTTCAGGATAAAAATTATTTTTTATTTAATAGTAAGGAAAATGCTAGAAATTACATTTAAAAAAGCAAATATTAATATTAATGGGAAGCATAATATTTATAATTCGATGATGTATTTAATTACAGTATATTTCCTGTTTCAATTTTATACATCGTTTAGTAAAAATAAATTTTTTGTATGTATTTTCAAGTGACTATATGCCTCACATTCAAAACGTAGCAATAAGTACATGACATTGATAAATTATATTATTTCTTTCAACATTTTTAAGGAGACCATTATTTTATATTAGCTGAGATTAGAAAATTATCAACAAAATAAAAATTATACAATTACAAAATTTTTCTAACTTTATAAAGAATGTCTAAATCTCAAAGCCTTAACGGTATGAGTCTCGAGCACTTCTTAAATATAAGCGAATCGTTACGCTATCTAGCCACCACTTAAAATGCCACCTCTTAAAATATAAAGGAGATCATTTTATTATTTGGCTATATCCGTCTACCGTTGTAGCGTGTAGCGTAGCACTTATCTGGTTTAATAGGAACAAAGAAATGAGTTCCTTAAATAGCTCAAAATAATTTATTACAATTTGAGCACGATACAGATACTATACAAAAAACAAAATTTCATCGAAACATTTAAAGTCGAAGGAAATAGGGTGAACATGAGAGTCATATGGATATACGTCTCATTCCTCCGGTTGTTGGAGAGGGACTGGCGTCCCCGTTGACGACGCCATGGGTGGCGCTGCAGACAGGGGGCGCTATAGACTCCCCTCTGGCTCCGCCGACGTCCCGGCAAGGAGACAGGATTGAGATTAGGAAGCTTCGGAGGTTATCGAAGTGGTCTTCCTCTACTTTTCAAAGGGAAAACGGGACCTTTATCTCTAAATGATTATTGGTAGGGCTTCAACATACTGGTATGATAAGTACCGAGTACTTGATCAGGGGCAGCAGGGTCTGCAACACTTTGTGAGTAAATAGGCGTTCTGAGTAATCCAGCAGGTTTCTGGTTGTTAGATTTGTACCGATTACAGTCAGCACAATCTTTCACGTATTCGGCGATAAACTTTCTCATGGCAGGAAAGAAATACCTAGAAGCAATTTTATGATACGTATTCTCAGCTCCACAATGTCCTGCTGTGGGGGAATCATGATATTGCTGTAGGACACGTTCTCGCTCGTGACAAGGGACAACTAGCTGTGCTTCTTCTGACTCTGTTTCAGGCGAATATCGATACAGTTTTCCCTGATTCATCAGATAATCTCTACTAGTCCAATTTACATAGTTTTCATCTTTCCGTCCACTTTCAAAGCAGTCTATGATCTTTCTTACATCCTCATCCTTCAATTGTTCTTCGCGAATATCTTTAGATTTCCTGGATGGTAAATCTATGGAAATAGTGTTCAAGTTACAAACAAATTTGTCCACTGTAAAATAGTCTGGACAGAAGATCTGCAATTACATTAGATCTTCCTGGAGTGTAAAATATTTTCGGATGATATGACTGGATTTGAAGAGCCCATCGAGCTAAGCGTCCGGATGACGATTTAATACTCATAAGCCACTTCAAGGATTGGTGATCTGATGCAATAATGATTTCCTGATTTTCCACATAGCCACGGAACTTTTCAAGAGCCATTACCACAGCTAGTGCTTCTCTTTCAGTAGTTGAATAATTTCTTTCTGCCGAACTGAGCAATCGACTGACATACTCGATCACATGTTCTTCCGGTCTTTCTCCTTGGATAAGGACTGCTCCTAGAGCGTAATTACAGGCATCAGTTCTTATGAGGAATGATTTAGATCCATCTGGCTGAGATAACACAGGTGGTGAGATCAGCCGTCTTTTTAACTCTTCAAATGCTTTCTGTTCTGTATCACCCCATGTCCATTGTTTATTCTTTTTAGTTAAGTCACTAAAGGGTCTAGCAACTTCAGAAAAATGGGGAACATATCTCCGGAACCAGGAACAAGTCTGTAGAAAGGACTGAACTTCTTTGGCACATTTTGGTGTTGGAATATTTTGAATAGAAGATACTTTGTCAGCATCCACTTCTACACCCTTTTCAGTTATCCAATGGCCTAAATACTTCACTCTGTCACAAGAAAACTGACATTTTCTTCTGTTAGCGTTCAGTTTAAATATAGAAAGTCTTTCAAACACTTTTTGTAAATCTGATAAATGTTCATCAAAAGTTTCTGATAAGATAACGATATCGTCAAGGTATGACAATACAAAAACATCTTTGAGACCAGATCTAAATTTATCAATGAGACGTTGAAAAGTTGCTGGTGCGTTGCGCAACCCAAGCGGCATACGTAAAAACTTAAAAGTTCCAAACGGACAGGTGAAGGCAGTCTTCTCTTGGTCTGATTCATGAACTTTGACCTGATGATAACCATATCTTAAGTCTATCGTAGACATGTATTTCGTCGACTTAGCTTCAGTCAATAAATCATCCATTCTAGGTAGTGGATAGTTATCCGAAATAGTCGTTGAGTTTAACTTACGGTAATCAACACACAATCTGATGGTACCGTTCGGTTTGGGCACTAATACCACAGGACTTGCGTAAGGAGATTCACATTCCTCAATTATTCCTTCTGTTAGTAAGGAATCTACCTCTTTCTTCAACAACTCTTTCTTTGCAGGTGTCATTCTATATGGAGGTTCAGCAACAGGTAGGCTATTTCCAGTCTGGATTCTATGTTCAATAAAAGGAGTAGGTTCTCCCCTTGGTTTGAAGTTATTTTCAAATTCTTTCAGCAATGAATTTTATTTGTGACGTTGTTCTTTTGTCAAGTTTTTTCCTTCATCATTCCTCAATTTCACGGAATTAGATGTTTCTGAAATTTCAGCAGACATATTAGGAGAAGTTAATTTCTGCGACATTATTACTTTTGCAGTACTTACGGTTTCTGATAGTTCATGATAAAATGCGTAATGTCTGTGTGGATATTTACTAAAATGCCAAGTTCCATTCTGGATGTTAAGCACAATACCAGCAGCCTGGAGAAAGTCAGTGCCAAGCAATGTTCTATTACCTTTAGCGTTTGGTAACGCAATAAATTTCATACGAACTTTCTTTCCTTCTACATTAAGATTTACGACTGTTGTCAAAGCTGGGACATTTCTTTCTTTTCTATCGGCAAGTACCATTGTAATATTTTTCTTTTGAAAATTGAAACCTTTCTCTTTCAATAAAGTAAAAAATCTCTCTCCTGCAATGGAATTTGATGCACCTGTGTCGGCACAAAAAGCTGTTTTTTCACCACAAACAGTTAAAAAAAATTGAGCTAGACAATGAATCTGAAGCTCGTGCGGTATACAATTTTACACCACTAACAACTGTTTTAGCCTCTTCCTTTAATATGTTGCACTTTGGACACTTAGACTGAATAAAACCAGGATTACCACATCCATAGCACTGAAACGAAAATCTTCTTTCTGGCTTGTCTTTACTAAATTTTGGACTTTCATAGTTGGAATATTTGATTTTGTTATTTTCCCTAGAGTTAGGAGGCTTATAGGTTCTTTCTGAAGTAGATTTAACATAGTCTTTGAAATTTGGCTTCTTAGCAAAGATAGGTGAATTTTTCTTCATTCCCAGTCTTACATTTTCATAACTGTCAAGCTTTTCTGCAAGTTCTAAAGGATCATTCAGTTCTGACCATTGATCAACAAAATGTTCTCTAACCTCTATCGGTGTTCTTTTCTTTAACTGGTCAGCTATAAGTAAGTCTTGCAATTTCTCAAAAGTGATGATATTCAACTCCTTTACCCATTCCTCGAAATACGATTTAATTTCAAAATAGAAGTCTTTCCATGTTACTTCTGCACTTTTTCTATGTTGCGAGAACATCTGCCGAAACCTATCTGATGAAAGTATATAATGCTTCAAGAACATCTCTTTTGCCTTTGAGTAGTCTTTAACATCTTCTTCTTTTTCTCCAGCAATTAATTGATTTATTTCAGCTAGCAATGAGCCTATCAAGTACGGCATCCAATTCCTTTCAGGTATATTCACAAATTTTAATTGACGTTCAAATACTGTCAGGTACAGCCCTATTTCATCTTCATTGGGACTAAATTTTGGGAGAATTCGATTCAGATTCCAATTTGTTTTCTCTGCTTCACTGGCTGGAGCTGTGGCAGTGGAGGAAAGTACCTTCTGAGCTTCCACTTGAAGTTTTAAGCTTTGCAATTCATACGCTCTTTCTTTTTCGATGCACAGTTCTTTTTCTTTGGCAATTCTTTCGCATTCAGCTTGTTTTTCTTTTTCAAGCCGTTCCTCTATTATATTAGTTAGCATTTCACTAATTCTTCATCATAATCTTTTGATTTGGTTATAATATCTTTCAGTTGAATTACTTTTAGATCATCTGCTACCCCTAGCCCCATTTCTGTAGCGAGGTTTCTCAAATCCTCTTTTTTTCCTTTCCCAAGGAAGGCCATTTTTGCATGTGTTTATTTTTAAGAGTTCTAAAGATATTTTCAACTGTTTTAAAATACTGATTTTTTAAATATGTGGTACTTTGTTTTAGTTAAAACGAAATTTAAACACCATCAGTCTTAAGTACAATATTATGTGAAAATATAAACCTCTTAACTTTAAACATAAGTAAAGTGTAACCCATTATTATTTATCCAAACATTTACTGCATATAAAATGAACTCTTAAATTATTGTAAATAAACCTGAAATATTCATGTGATATTCACTGTAATAAAACAAAGCCAAAGCAAAGCATTTCACATTTCTACCATGAAGCTTTTATTTTCGTTTCATTTATAACTCTTTACTTTCGTTTTATAATTACCAATAATCACTAAATATGTACCTTTGTTAATAAATTAAATTTAATCAATCTTTAATACCACATTCAATAATTCAAAATATATTAATTAAGATAACTTAATCATAAGCATTCAAAGAATATTTTATATATAAATAACAAAATGTCTTATTGACTTTTTATTTAACTTAAAAGTCCTTCAATTTTCTAAAATATCAATTCTGATTCCTTTTACCAAAACATTAATAATAATTTTGTTATCTCAATATATAACCTTAAATGTATATGGAAAAACAATATATTTTCATTCTTTATTCAATGAAACCACTTACTAAAAGAATAAAACACAAAAATTCTAAACAGAAAGTGAATGATGAAAAAATAAAATAAAAATATAAGCATTATACTGAACTCATAGAGCATTCATAGATATTGAAATGGTAGACAGTGAGGCGTATATGAAAGCAATAACAACGGTCATTTGCGGCCTTGTTTCATGTTTTAAATCAAAACAAAAGTATCATCACATGAAAAATGCACACTCATCAGACAATTAAATTTTGTTAGATACTCTATTTTAAACACTATCTCCCTATAAAGAACATATTTTCAAATATTCAGAATTAAGGAATATAATCTATAAGAAATATAAAATATTCAGAAGTAACAGAGATATTAATTCACGTACACAAACTATAATACTTCAAATATAATAATAAAATAAATGTTTCTTTTAATTCAATACTCTAATGCAAAATATTATGCATTTATAAGATATGAAACATATCTACCAAATCAAACAAATAACTGTACTCGCAAGTAATAATACTGTTCAAAATTCAAGAACATAAAATAATAACACTTTTATGGAACACAACTTATAAAGAAAAATTTTATACAGCTTTATATTCATAAGTGCTTAAACATTAACATTCCTTAATTTTAATTCTTCAAAATTAATTAGGAGATGTATATATATTAGATATATATAACTGTATAAGAGAAACTTATCTGGAATTCTCAGATCGTTGAACTCCTCAAATCGACTCGAACAACAATCTCGGATGAGATTATACTTCTAATGAACTAATGAATCCATAAAACACAACACATCAGGAGGTAACCTGTAAAATTTTTGAGTTTCCCTCCAACAACAAAATTTAATTCTGGGTAGAATTTTTTCAACAGCAAAAAAAAAACTCGAACTCGAGTCTCACGTTGAGCAGCCATTTTTTTTTTTTTTTGTAGCGTAGGACTATCTGGTTTAATAGGAACAAAGAAATGAGTTCCTTAAATAGCTCTCAAAATCATTTATTACAATTTGAGCACAACACAGATACACACAGATGCTACAAATAAAACAAAATTTCATCGAAACAGTTAAAGTTGAAGGAAATAGAGTAAACATGAGAGTCATGGATATACGTCTCATTCCTCCGGTTGTTGGAAAGGGACTGGCCTCCCTGTTCACAATAGAGATGGCCGTTATTTAATATAACTGTTATTTAAGAACCGTTATCAACAAATAACCGTTTAATAAATAACGCGTTCTTCAAAAATTATGTTATTAAGATAACGTTTTTCTTTTCCTTAACTGCTGAAATCGTTCCTGTAATGGTAACTTCTCAAAGTCGTTACGGTATTGAAGAACTTTTCCACATTATGTTATTTTGTAACGTTAAAGCTGTTCTCGTTGTTTTGTAACGTTAAAGCTGTGCTAGTTGTTTTGTAACGTTAAAGTCGTTATCGTTGTTTTGTAACTTCCGGAATATTAAAAATGTTCTCGTTGTTTTGTAACTTTAAGGCCGTTATCGCTATTTTAGAATTTCCGGAACTTTAAAGCCAAAATCGTTGTTTCGCAACGAAATTTTAAGTTGTTATTACGTTGTTTTGGTTTCTAACATTGACATTCAGTTTTCTCGGGAACACATTCCAAGTTTTTGCTTGGCCCGTTGCGTTGCTTAGCAACTTAGAATGTATACTTTTCGGTTCCTCACTTTGATGAAGGAAAGTTAACTGAAAAGCAGATGCATGAATAAATATATTTCATTTTAAAAGAGATTAAAACATTTGTAAAAATGGGGATTTTTAAAAATACATTTTATGTTAATATTTTACGGGCATTTTATTAATTTTCAGCCTTTATTTATAATTAATTTTTTGTGATTTTTAGCAAATTTTTTATTAAACTGAAACATTTTTTTAGAAACTTGAAACTATGCTCGCATATCTAAGCAAACGTGAAATATTTTAAATTCAATTTCAAATTTCGGGAATTAATTTTTATAAATTAAAGAGATTAAAAGAAGAAACTAACGTACCATTCGATAAAATTTGGATCAAACTAATAATAATATATATATATATATAATTAAATTTGAAATTTACTTTAAGAATTAATATATTGTAAAAATAATTTTTTGACTCTTATAATTTTTTCTATTTATTGAGAAAGCATCATCATAATTTATTAAAATTAATTTATATAAATAAAATTTTAATTAATTTAAATGATAATACACTTGATAACATTAAAATAATATTCTTAATGTAATAATTTTACAGTCCTAAAAATGTATTTGATGTACTGGAATAAAAGAATTGCATCATATTTCTTGTAGAAAGCCATTTATAAAATTTTTTTGAAATAAAAAGTATTATTGTTGTTAAGTTATTAAGAATCATGGTAATAAATGTTGCAATGTATGTAATTATATTAAATTAATTCATGTATATTTGTAAATGTAGTTGTATTTATTTAATATTTGAAAATAAAATCACAATAAAATTAATATCCTACGTATTACAGCTGCAAATTCTAAATTTTCATCATTTATTTTTCAGGTTAAGTTGTAATTATGAGGAAAAAATTTTTTCATAAAAAGATCTTTTCTGTAGTTTTATTCCTATCTAATTTCAATATAAATCTTTAAATATAAATAGCTCTACTCATGCCATAGAGTTATCTCTTAAGACCATTGTGAACTGGACAGTTTACAGTAAACATTTGAGCAATATACATTTTACTAGCACATTTCAAATTATCTTTCCAGTACATTTTTAACAGTGTCTATACATTTTTCCAGTACATTTTTAACAGTAGATATATAATTATAGTTATATTATTTCTTTATGTGGATACTATTTTCTATATTTTTAATGTTATTTCTCTATATATAACCTATGATATTATAACATTATTTTACATGTCTTTCAAGATGAGTGCCTGAGAGTTTTCCAAGTTTACTCCCTTGCATAGACATTTGCAGTCTATTTATTGAAAACATTACTTTAAACATTTACATATTAAAGTAACTTTTCTTCAATTAAATTTCAAACGAATAAGAATTACATTAATTTGAAAGACTATAATAAGTAAATAACTATGGAATTTTATATAACATGTATTCCTCAGCAATCATAAAAAGAAATGACAAATAATAACTGTTTTTATAGTATGTAAAGTAAAAATGTTAATTCTGTTTATTAATTTAATCTATTTGAGCTCTTATGATATCAAAAGATACTTGCAGATCAAACAATACAAATTAAAAAATTTATTAGTTGATAAAATTCTTCATTTATAACAAAAACTTTTGTATATGCAAATAATTTTAAAAATTGTAAATTTATGTATTGTGTCAATAGTAAAAAACTGCATCTGAATTATTTACTGTAGTAATGAGTTTATCTATTTTACAGAAGCAATTTTCATACATTTTTATTTAAAAATACTGTTTAATTGTTAGTACTTTAAATTCACACACACATTTTATTAATACCACATAGCTCTCTTATTTTTACTTCTCCGTGAGGAGTAATTTCATCTAGTAAAAATATTTAAGATAAATACACAATTGAAGCATATAGAACAGTGAAATCATGTATATGAAGTAAAATTCTATAACTCATCATAAAGACAAATTCCTATATTCGAATATTTTCTCGTAAGTAGTAAATATTCTGGTTTACATATACAATTCTTTATTTTTAAAGAAAATATTATTTTCTATTTATGTTCATAAATATGTAATTTTATAGTATATGACATCTGTATAGATCCGATTTTCCTTTTATTACATAGATTTATATGAAAATTAAATTCAATTAAAATGTTTAATATTGAAAAAGAAATTTATAAGAAATAGTAAAATATAATTAACAATTAAATATAAGTTAGTATAATGTATATCGCTGGTTAAATTATCATTAAAATGATTTCATTATTTGAAAACTGTGGGTTCGATACTGATGTTACCATAAACAATGATGGATGGTGCTCTTTGGATATTGATTAATCGCATGGTTATATTTATAAGTTGATAAGATAGTAAAATTAAGAAATTTCGATCAAAATTCAACTTTTTAATTATATTGTGTCTCTAATTAGAGAAATACTTTTTCCAAGAAGATATATTTTAAGATTTATTCGAGCATAAGTGATATACTCAATAGTAATCTTTAGTGTAAAAGAAACTTCAGTTAAAATTTATAAGAATTTATAATCGAAATTACATTGAGGAATAAATTAAATTCATCTTGTGAGAAACTGAATTATTGGTTTAAAAAAATTAAAATTTAGGCATATTTTATACATTAAAGTAATAAAATATATTAATAAGGATTTAAGATTAATGGGAAACAAATTATGCAAATACACATTACTTAAGAATTTTTAACTGAGAAAAAATCAATTGACAGTAAAAAAAATTATATATCTTATTTAATCCATTGCAATTATTTTAAAAAATAAGTAAATGAAAATCAGTCTAGACTTAAATGTTGAATTTCCGTATAATAAAGTCGGAAATTATTAAAAAATTGATTAAAGAATATAACAAAAATCATTAAAATTTCTTTCAGTAAGTGATTTTCGATGCTCAGTCACTAAAATTCACCTTACACCTCATTTCCTCAAAAAACCAGTTTTGTCACCCCACGAAAGCTTCCTTTCGCTCCATAGAATTTCCAAGAAGGCCAAAGGGAACGGATTTCTTAGAATAACTTTCCAAAAAGCCGTTATTTGATAACGCTTTCTAGAACATGTTATTTCCTTGGAACGTAACGTTGATAACTAGTTATTCAAAAATAACTGCTTTTGCCATCTCTAGTTCACAACGCCTTGGGTGGCGCTGCAGACAGAGGGCGCTATACCGTTATTTTTTGTAAAGCAATATGAATAAGTCGTACATTAATATGCAGGTACAAATTCAAAACATTATTCAACTTAAGACAAAGTTTTTGATATCTTTTCGCTTATGTTAACCTTACATAAACTAATTCTTAGTAAGTATAAAGTGCTTAAACGTAAAGCAATCCGAACATAATTTTAGAAGACTTTTTATTATAGCTTATTACTAAATCATTGTAAATAAAGAATCAACAATGACGATTCTTTGTTATTCAGAAAAACTCTGAAATAAATTATTGATGAATATCATTTTATTTTTTGACACTACTAGTCTCACAACGAAATAAGGAAAAATGGCAATAAAATATTAAGTATATATATATATATATATATATATATATATATATATATATATATATATATATATATATATATATATATATATATATATATATATATATAATTAAAATGTTAGTTATTGCGAAATGAATACTAATTATTGTTAAGAAAAAACAACAAAATAATAAAAATTGTGTGTTTATTATAAAATTGAGAAAATTTATTTTCCACGAGACAGTAAAAGATGTCTCTTAACATTTTTTAATGTCATACCTAAAATAAAAAGTATGTAATGAATTACCAAGAAATATTGCCATTTTTTCAACAGAAAATAAAAGGTTAATAACTACCAATTTCTGCATAATGACAAGATAGAGTAAATCCTGTATGAAACTTTTGCATTCCATGTTTTGAAAAATCAAGGTATGAAAATTTTGCAATCCATGTTTTGAAAAATCAAGCTTCCTTTTTATTCGAAGCATTATTGAAATTTAATTATTGAATACATCTAAAAACCAAATCGTTTTATTTTGCATGTTTCAGTCTCTTAATAATTCTAAGTATGCATTGAAATTTAGAACGTCTGTTTTACACTTTCGAAAAGACAATTCATATTTATATTTTTATAAGAATCCTGTTTTTAGGAAGTTTTACTGCACTAAGGAAGGAACTATTACAGTTCAAAGGAAATATATTTCATAATTAAGAAAGGAACAATTACAGTTATCTTTACTTCTCTCATACAATTATAATATTACTTTAATAAACACATAAAAATTCCGAAAAATTTAGATATATTACTCCGACAAAGTAAATTTTGTATCTTTACTTTAATAGAAACTGATACATGAATATAAACTTTTTTGCTGTAATTGGCTTAGTTTATTAGTATAATCACATAATGAAGCTTAATTTACAAATTCATTTTATACCTAAATATAAACATTATTACATTTTTTGCTTAAAAGTTAAATATAATTTGTTGAAATGTAATTAATAATAAATTATCCATAGTCTTAGAAACATTTTCTGGAAAATAATGATAACAATATGTGAACACATATTAAAATCTACTCATAACTACCATTAACTATTTAAATTGCCTTAGTTTATGGATAAATTTGGAAGGCGCATGAAGCACAAGCGGGAATGAGTGCTCAGCAGCTTTCTCACACCTGCGTGTCGTCCGGTTCGTATAAAGCCGGCAATTGTTTCTGGTCCGATTCGTTTCTGTGTTCGGCAATGTGGTGCTGTGCTGCAATGCCTGGGCCACGCAACTTACAAAAAAAGAATTTTAAAAAAATAAGTAACGGAGCAGTGAGATTGTAGCTGAACACTCTACCCTTTTTATACCATTTTCAAATGCCTTGTACATTTTATGATGGAAAGTAGTTCAAATGTAAAAAAAAAAGTATTACAATTTCGAAAAAGTAAAATTATAAGAAAATTATATACCATCTTTGCTGAGCATTAAATTCAAACTTATTTTATTTAATATGTTTCTAACACAATTATAAAAAATATTGGTTGTAGGAAGTATAAGTGATAATCATTGTTCATGACTGGAGCTAAAGACAGACTTCGAAAAGGTAAAAAATGTACTAATCTCATATATAGAAATTTCATTCTTTTTCCTTAAATTCCGAAAAATATATCAGATTACTGTGAATTATATTATTCATGCATTTTCTACCTTTAATATTAAATTTAGCAGTTTTCAAAGATATATATTACACATTTGGAAATGTAATACATTTAAAGACTTCAGTTTTAACTGTTTAATCATTCATGTATTAAATATATTTTATTGTTTTTATTCTTATATTCAATCTCGAATTTAATCATAAAATGTTATGAAGTAAATGCAAAAATGGTGATAAATGATTTAAATATAATAATGATAACATTTTCATTTAGTATTGCTTATGTAATGTTATACATTGAAAGTGAATGCTTACAAATAAATATCTACCACATTTGCAAATACTTCGAAACGCTTTTTTCCCCTAGTACTCACACAGTATGATATCTTATGGACTAAGTAAGCAAACATAATTGTATAATGAAGTTTAATCTACAAATTAATTTTATTCCTAAATATATAAACCTAAATGCTATATATTAATTATATTTTTAAATATTAATTATATTAAATATAAGTTATAATAAATTATCTATAATCTTAGAAATGCTTTCCTGGAAATTAATGCAAAAGAGAATATTACATATTAAAATCTTTTCATAATGAGTGTTCTGCAGCTTTCTCGCACTAACGTGTTGCCCGATTCGTCATGAAGTCTACTATTGTTTCTGGTCCAATTGATTACTGAGTTCGGCGACTCTCTGCTGCGCTTAGATGCCTGGGACTCAAATACAAGAAAGAGAATTTAGGAAAAAATTAACAAAGTTGTGAGATTGTAGTTGAACACTCTTCCCTTTTTATACCGTTTTCCAATGTCTTGAACAATTTATCATAGGAAGGAGTTCAAATGCTAAAAATATCCTACAATTTCGAAAAGGCAAAAAATTATAAGAAAATTATTGCACTTGACTGCGCATCAATATACAAACTTATTTTATTTAATATATTTCTAACTATTTTAATAAAACCAGAGTGTAGGAAATGTGAGTTACAAGCATTTAATCTTTGTTCATGAAATCAGATAAATCCTGACTTTGTACAGCATTAAAAAACGTACTAAAATTATATACAAATTTCACTTTCTTTTTTAAATTTGGAATTTTTGTATATAGAAATTTTAATAGTAAGCTGTAATTTTCAATTCCAAAATTATGATAGAAGTCTTAAATAAAATTTAAAAAAAAATTTTAGATTTAATTTTCTCAAAGGTAAACTACATTTAAATTAATTTCCTTGAAAACCCTTGCTTATGTAAATCATACGAAACACTTGACATTATAAATATTTTCAATAAGCCCGTTTAAAAAAATTATATGTAAATATAAAAAGTTAAATGTGCTAATATTGAAACGGTGCAAGATGAACACCAATCTATATAATCAGTTCGCTGAATTTAAGGATAAATATTAGATATCACGAGAAATATTGATCTCTAGGATGAATAAAGCTATATATGCATGATAGTCAACGTATAAAAATTATATTGAATTGATTGAATTTCCCTTGATAAAGAAACTACTTAGATCAGCGTTTCTCAACCTTGCAATATTCGTGGACCAGTTTTCAGTCATAGTTTTCATCACTCCGCCCCTCCGCATATACATTAGTATAATTTGGTCATTCTGGATCTGAAAATCTACTATGACTTTAATTTTAACCATTATTTCTATCATTATCTTAACATCAGATCTCATGTATCGGCAATAACAAAATATAACAAAATCAAAAGCGATCTCCATAAAGTATTAAGCAATCATTCAGCTATCTTTTTAATCATTAAGCCACGCGTATTGTTTTAAAATAAGATTTTAATTGTATCCAATTTTAGAGAAAATTACCTTTGAACAGTAAAATAACAGTATAGCTTGTTATATTAAATTATTTTCTAAAAATAGAGTATTTGCAGTTACAAGGATGGTATTTAAAAGATTTTATTCCTAGAAGCGAACCTGTCCTACCGCCATCTCACTATTATATGACAGCAGCAGCAGCATTCGCGAACGCAATAGCCGAGCTGGCGAAAAAACTATGAACTTTATGAAAACTCATGACTAAAAATTTTTAAATGATTGAAGAAACAAATTTTATTATTCACCATGAGCTACTGTTTCCAAAATATCACCAACCATAGAAGTAACGAAGAAAGCTAAAATACTGGCTTTCAATAATGGGCACCTCATAATTAATTTAACCCAATGACAGACCATGATTCACAATAGTTAAAATGAAAAGCACTGAATTTTGAGCCGTGACTAATAGAGAATAAGAACATGCTTTTCCCATTCCATTCCTCTTACCTCACAAAGAGAGTAAAAACAAGAATGGTGTAGAGTATACACGTTTGATGTACAAAAGAACTTTTAATGTTTTTCTTTATTATTTCTTTATCAATCTTTTCTTTCTGTGTAGATAAAAACACATT
Source organism: Latrodectus hesperus (assembly GCA_037975125.1). Taxonomy (NCBI): domain Eukaryota; kingdom Metazoa; phylum Arthropoda; class Arachnida; order Araneae; family Theridiidae; genus Latrodectus; species Latrodectus hesperus. The sequence continues at coordinate 66,240 of JAJQOW010000522.1, forward strand.
AAATATTCTATGCTATCAGTAAAAGTGTAAAACTTATAGAGATCATGCGTAAAATCTGTGCGCAATGTTTAAAAATTGGAAGTGGCATTTCAGTAATACTGAGCAAGTGAAGATAAATTTAAAAACTATTTTTGTTTGAGAAAGCCTTTTTGTATTTGATTTTTATTTTTTATCTTAATAGTTATGGGCTATATAAAGTTTGCAAAATAAAACTTAAAGTCGTAAAATTTTAAAAATTTCAAGCCATTGCATTTTCTCATGGTTTGCAATTTAGTTTCTAGCTTTATATCTTTTAACATAATACAAACGCTTTTCTTTCTTACTTAGGAAAAGTGCAATTCTAATGAGTACTTATGATAAATAGTACTCTTTTCATAAATATGATTTCTAATTTCCCACATCACTTATTATTCTACATTTACAAAGTACTCATTATTAACAATAGATTTTTAAAAATGAAAAATTTGCAATTAATTGAAATATATTTATTGTTGAAATAAAAAATGCAATGATAAAATAACTATTACTTTACTATAAAAGAATTATTGGTATTTGTAAATAAAAATATTATTTTAAAATTCATTCTAATTAATTTCACTATGATTGAAAAGTATTGTAAAGAAATTAAAATAAACCCTAAAACAATCAGTCATATAATTATTAGTCTTCAGATAGTAAAACAATTCACTTTTGTTTTCAAACAAAAAGTACGTTTTTCTTGTAAATAAAAAATGTATTTAAAGAAATCAGTTAGAATTTAAAGACTTTCAAAATTTTATTGTTGCATATACAACTTGCGGAGCAGCTAAAGTTGTGTTTTTTTTCCATCGCTTCAATAGTCACTAAAAAAGAAAAATTTCAAATACTATCATAAAAATATGGAAAAAACTGAAAATTAAAAATAACCAAAAATTACGAAATAAAATTCATAAGACCATCTTCACATTTTCCCACAAATGTACCTTTAATAAAAAAACTAAACAATCAAAATGCTGATTTCTAAGAAATAAAAGCAATCAAGTTTCATTGAAAAATTTAGAAATCTATAAAGGTGGGGGTTTTGCAAATAAAACATTACATTTTTAAAAATTAATTATTATAATATAAATGAACTTCAGTATTTTTCACATGTTTCATTCACTGAACCAGTTCTATTCGGAATCTGTTGCAGTTGAAGAAATAAACGTGTAGATCAATTAAAGTTAAAAAAAGAAAATTCTAAAAGTAGATTCAAGAATATTGCAAAGACGAAAATTACCAAAAAGCATAGAATTTAAAAAAAAAACTCAAAAATTTAAAAACTTGGATAAAAATTCTTCAAAAAAGCAAACAGTACCATCGAAAATATTATACAGTAGCTTCGAAGGTTAAACTGGAAACTTAATCTTAAGTTGGCAAATTTTACTTACTTGGTTGAGAAAAATGAGAGGCTGGTTGAGTTTTGTGGTGCAAGGTTCACAAAAAAGGAAAAGTTGTGGCAGAAAGTAATGAGAGGAATAAACAATCCTTTTGACGGTTGAGTCATTAAAACTATGTTTGATCATTTAACCGATTTGTTATAAAGTTTAACACATAAAATATTTTAATGCACTAGAAGTTTAGATTTAAGATTTTAAAGCCAAACACTTGAGCTTTAGAAAATTGTGTAGAATAAGTGGAGCTGTGTGAATATAATGCCTTGCATGGTGAATCGTGATGAATCGTATCTAACAACTTCAGGGCAGACTTTGAAGCAGAACCATAAGCCACACACATACAGCTATAATCAATGAGGGGTAATATAACTGTTTGATGTATACTGCATAGTGAGGTTTGACAATTGCAAAAATTAATGAGAATATTTTTATTTAAGTTAGAATTATATTTAATAATTACATCAAAAGGCTTCAATGAATTTACAGCTATACTTTTCAATAATCAATATTCTTTAAATTACTGAATTATGCGCTGTAAAAATAATACTGGGAAATTTTAGAGATTCTAAACATCTTCTTATATCTAATTATTTAATAAGTATTTCAAGATACTTATAACAATCTCTTTTGAAATAAATATTCTTATATAAAACAACAAAAATACATCTATTAGATAAAGTTCCCAGGAATGAAATTTTTTCTCAATTACTTAATAAATGCAATTCTAAATATTTCTTCTCTTTATTTTCAAACTCTTTTAAAACTATACAATTTCACATCCATATTCTAGAACAGGGATAGCGATGATTTTTGAGACATTGATCAAAACTATTCGTATTTTTAAGTGCTTGCTCATGGGTCACTAATGCCCATTTACACCACTGTTAAGTTTAAAATAATGATATTATATGTGACAACTTGACAACTCTTATATTTTGGACGAGATCATCAATGATGTACTTAGGTGATTGATTATTTAAATTTTCTATATTCAAATTTTTGTTCACAGAAAACCCACGTTCAACAGATGCTTGACAATGAGAGAGCGATAAAAGCAAATTAAATACTTTCCGCAAATAACGACAATTTTGTCTATGTGTAAGTTAAAATAAAAGGCACCGATTTTATCTTTAATAGGATCAGATTTCTCAACAATACAATCGTGAAATCTTACAGTTGGATGTAATATTTTTAATTCTATAAAATTATGAAATTTTTCCTTATTTCCACAATCTTTGTATGGTTCACGTCGATCTTTGTATGGCTTTTCCAAGCTTTACCAGGCATATAAAATAATTTATTTCAGTCGTTATTTCATTGATAAACCAATAAATTAATCTCTTTTGACACAGAAATTTTACGCAATTTTCACCAAGTAACATATGAAAAGTATAATTTAACACAATTTTTTTTATGATATAAATGAAAAAATAACAAATACAAAAAAATCAATTAAAATCGCTCATTTAATTCCACAATATGATAATCTTGTTTTTGATTATTTCATTTTACTTCAAACACAAATATAAATACTACATCTGGTTATGAATATTTGTAATCAAAATACTATACCTTAACTGGATTATCAAGAAATTATTAATGCTGAACTAGACCTTTATTATAATCAACAGCTATGAATCCAATCCAATACCGATTATGCTATGATCTAGTGGTAACATTGAAGCTAATACTCAATTTGGTTTTTCAACTATTTCAATGAAAGTATTAAAACAAAAATCTCATAGAATTATAACATTTTCTAAAAAAGTATTAAATGCGTCCAATTAAGTAAAAATTCCAAGAGTGATTCATGACTTTTTACAGAGTCAAGTCAAAATTCCAGGATTTTCAAGGATAAATTTTCAAATTCCAGGCGTTGTATGAACCCTAAACTTTTAAAGATATTAAGAGATTTTCCACATTTTTATGCCAAGATTTAATATGTGTATAGAAAATAGGTTTCTTAACAAAAATTACTCCAAGATTTTGTACCTTGTTAACAACAGGAATTGAAACATTATGGAGGCTGATAACTACCTTTAAAGGGATGACATTTCTTCCTGCAAAACTGAAAATTATTGTTCTTAGTCAGCAAGATAGAACACCCATCTTTGTCACACCAATCAGCAACCTGATTTGCAAATGTCTACAATTGATATTTAATTAACTGCCTACTTGAACCTCAACATAAAATCTGCAAGTCATCAGCATAAAGTGTACTTTTAGCATAATGGTATAAGACAAGTTAAAATCTTGGTAATATAAACAATAAAAAATAGCTAAGAACAATATTTTCAAGAATGCCCTATGTTTCGATTAATGTTGTCGACAAAAGCCTAATGTACACTTTAAAATTTTTCTCTAGGAACTTTTCATTAAAAATTGGTAGATTCCCACAGAGATTAAAACCATCAAATACCTGAAGAATCCCATAGAACCAGGTTCAATCATAAACTTTCTCAATATCCTGAAAAATTGACACAAAATTGTTTCTACGAACAATAGCAATTCTAATATCTTTTTCCAAGTTGATGTTGTCGAGATTAGATCTACTTTTACGTAAATAATACCAGCAAACAATAGAAATAAACTAGTCGATCATTAACCCTGCACTTTATCATATTACAGAAGCATCTTGTTAATGCAAAAGGTCCATAACTTATCTTTCGGAGCTTCTTATTGCGTACTGCGTGTTGCCCGATTCCTTTGGGAATTCGGTAAGTGTTCAAAGACCGATTCATCGATGAAGTCGGTAATTGGTTTATGCTTAAAGGCTGGCGGACTATAACTTAAAAAACAATGATAGAAAGACCAAAAATACGGAACTGGCAAGGAGATGGTAACAGAACAATCTTCCCATTTTTGTATAGTAGGGTATTTTTTTAGATAATTATGTACGGTGTGTGTGTGGTACAGAAGAGAGCATAACGATAAAAATATTTTATCTACCTTGGTTGAGTGAGAAGTCCAATTTGAAATACAAATACCCATTATCACTCAAATGTGACTACTGTTAATCTGTTTAATTATTATATATACTTTAAATAGAGAATTTCAGCAAATAAAATAATTACGGTTTATTTATTGCACTAATAAAAGTAAATATAATAATGAGTAAATATATCGCGTCCTGGAACCAGGGGGTATGCGTAACACTCTGGGGCTTGAGCTAGCCACCAGGCGCGTAGGCAGGTGGTGGATAGCCGAACGTCCTGTAGGAATGACAGGATAACCTTGAATATAGAATAAGAGACCGCGAACCAGCTCCCGTAAATCCTGGTGTTATGCGATCCGTGCCTAGGGCTAATTGGCACCGCGGTATTGGTGTCTTAACGGAGCCTCTAGTTGCCTGGCGAACTTCTAGAGTAAATTGCCTTGCCCAGTAACTCAGGCAATGCTGGGTGGACTGTCATATTACCTGAGCTAATTAAGCGTTATTATATGGCAGAAAAGACATTAAAAATAACAAACATTTCTGCTTTTGCAGGAGAAACTTCTGAAGCAGACCTTTCTGAAAAAGACAAGGGAACTCAGAGACAATCTAATGAAGCAGTAGCAATGAAACCTTCACAGGAGGTAGAAATGACCTCCAAACCATCTTCTTCTGGTGAGAGTCAGGAAGCTATCTCTAGCATGACTGACTCTCTGACCAGAATCAAGCTTAAAAAGAGAATATCTGGTGCCCAGAAAAGAAGCTGGTGAAGGAGTGCAAAATCGCTGAGGGGACTTGGGTTGAAAAACCCAAGGCAATCAAAGGCGACAAGCGTCCTACCAACCGGATGAGCCAGGGCAAGGTCGGAAAGGCTGCCAAGAGAGAAGGACCTGAGGGATTTACTTACAGGGCGGCTCTCACGGCGATCAAGATGGCCGAGCTCTTAGAAGGTCATCCGAAAAAACGGTTAACAGAGAAACAGGCCTATGACCTGGAACTCTTGTTAACCAGGAAAATAGGAAGGATGAGGAGGGTTTTGCCCCAACCTTCCTATCCTGTAAACTTGAGAACGGGGCTCTTATTATCAACTGTGCAGATCTGGAGAGCTCAAAATGGCTGGAACAGAATTTCAGTGATATAAGCCCTTGGCAGGAACATAAACTCCTGGTGGGTGAGGCAAGGAAACTTGTCAGAACCACCAAGATAATTGCAAAACTGCCAAAAATCTGTAATGAACTGGAACCTAAAGAGCTCCTGAGAAAAATCGAGGCTCAGAACGGTGGGGTCACTCCAATGGAGTGGAACGTTCTTAACACTAAGAACGACCCATCTGGGCGGACCATCGTTCTTAGTGTGCCTGAATTAGATGCTGCCACACTTCGTGTAAGGGGATATAGGTTTCATATTGGACTTCACCAAGTGCAGGCTAAAGTACTTGACAAACCTGCTCCTGCTGATGGGGGTGAAGGTAGTTCAAGCCAACCTCCACCACAGTAGATGTGGTACTACTAACTTCAGTAAGAAGTTTCTTGCTCGGGATATACACCTGGCCCTGATTCAGGAACCCTGGTTGGTTAGGGGAGAATCAGTGGTCTCAAAGGAACTAAAGGTAAGCTTATCTATTGTACTAATGGTAACGCTAGAACCTGTATACTCTTACATAAAAACATTGAGGTTCTTCCCCTCTCTGAATTTATTCTTAGGGACCTGACAGCTGTGAAAGTCAGACTCAACATAGAGGATAGGGACAGGGAAATTGTTTTTGGCTCTGGATACCTGACCTATGAAGAGAAGGCTCCGTCTGACCATTCTCTGCACAAGCTCATGAACTTTTGCAGAAATAACAACTTACAGGTAGTCCTAGGACTAGACTGTAATGCTCACCATGTTGTCTGGGGAAATACGGACACAAATAAAAGAGGTGAGTACCTTTTGGAATTTATTCTAAACTATGGGTTAGATATTCTAAATAAGGGCAACGAACCAATTTTTATTACTTCCAATCGATCTGAAGTAATTGACATTACTATAGCGACAACGCTGATTAGTAAAAATATCAAATACTGGAAAGTAGATGACAGACCTTCTGGTTCAGATCATCAAAACATCCATTTTTAAATTCACTCTAATGTATGTCTGGATCGCATATTCAGAGACCCAGTTAGGACGGACTGGAAGAAATTCCAAGAAGAACTGACTGGGTTGATTGAGCTCGGGAACAGACCTATTAGAGACAACTACGATCTATAAGTTGCAGCAGATCTTCTGCAAAGAAGTATTCTAGATTCTTATCATAACAATTGCCCCATTCGCACTAGAAGAGCTAAGCTCCAATGCCCTTGGTGGAATGACTCTCTAGCTGCCGAAAGAGCAAATGTTAGAAAACTTTTTAACAAAGCTAAGAAAAATGGTGAATGGGAGAACTATAAAATGGCCCTCACTATTTATAACAAACTTGTTAGAAAAAGCAAAATTAACTCGTGGAGGAAGTTCTGTGACGAGATAGATTCTATTTCTGAAGGAGCTAGGCTCCAGAAACTCCTTAAAAGGGATGAACCTATTTTGGTTGGTACCCTAAAAGACGAGGAGGGTAATTTTGCTGCTTCCGGAAAAGGAGTTATGGAAATTATGACCAGGACCCACTTCCCGGGAGCTAGAGATATTTATAGCAACGAAAGGGAACATTGCATTGGCTCTTTGCAAAGAGTCAATAGCAATCAATGACCATCGCTTAAAATATCATAAACTACAACATTGTTAAATGGGCAATTTTTGCCTTTAAACCTCTAAAATGCCCTGGGCCTGATGGAGTTATGCCCATCATGATCAAAAAGGCAGAGAAGCTTGTCATACCAATGCTAACCAGAATTTATAGAACTAGTTTGGCCCTGGGATATATACCAAAGACATGGCAAAATACTAGGATTGTTTTCATTCCAAAACCTGGCAAGGACACTTATGACCAGGCCAAGTCATACAGACCAATCAGTCTTTCCATTCTTTCTTAAAATTATGGAGAAAATTATTGATCGGCATTTTAGAGATTACTTGGGTAGAAATAGTCCCTTGCATGCTCCTCAATTTGCCTATCAACCCGGTAAATCCACAGAGACTGCTCTACATCAGCTAGTTTCCAAGATTGAAGCCACTCTGGATCAAAAGGATATTGCCTTGGCAACTTTCCTCGACATCCAGGGTGCTTTTGATTATACTTCCCATCCATCCATCCTCAATGCAATTAGAGGGGCAGGGATTAATCAGATCCTGTGTACTTGGATTGAGGACTTAATTTCGGATAGATATATACAAATGAACATCTTCGGTGAATCATTTGAAAAAAGACTACTAAAGGTTGTCCTCAAGGAGGTGTTCTGTCACCATTACTTTGGAATCTAGTTGTAAATAGCCTTATAAAACATCTAAATGATACGGGCTATTATACGCAGGGATATGCTGATGACATTGTCATCTTTATCCTTGGTAAAGATTTTGACATAACTTGCCATCTCATGCAGGATGCTCTAAGTTATGTAGATCAATGGTGCATGGATAGGGACCTGATGGTTAATCCTCAGAAAACCTACCTTGTACCTTTTACACGCAAAAAGAAACGGAAAGGTTTTTCATACCAAGACTTTTTGATGTTGAAATCAATGTGGCTTCAGAGGTGAAGTATCTGGGCATCTATTTAGATCAGAAACTCACCTGGAATAAGCACATTGATGATAGGATCAACCGAGCAAAGAAAAGCATTATGATTTGCAGGCGAATGCTTGGTAAAAACTGGGGTTTACATCCAAAACTGATGTTATGGATGTACACAGCTTTTGTCAGGCCCATTTTCACATATGCCAGTGTGATCTGGTGGCGTAAGGTGGAACAGAAGACTGTGATTGACAGACTGGGGGGTCTACAAAGACTAGTCTGTCTCTGCATCACAGGAGCAATTTCCACCACGCCAACCAGAGCATTGGAGGTTGTGTTGGATCTGACTCCCTTGGACATCTTCATCTGCAGCGTTGCAAGAGTGAATGCATACAGAATGAAGCTGCAAAACCACTGGTATGACCAGCCTGTTGCCAAAGGGCACAAGGGCATCACCAGGAAAATTCAAGACCCTACTTTCATGATGCCATCTGACATCATGGAAAAAACATACATGTTTGATAGACATTTGATATAGTTTTTCCAACTACAGACGAATGGGATAACAACATGTTTGAAACTAAAACAGGAGATCTAATCTGGTACACAGATGGATCACTGAAGAACAGCCTCTCAGGACTGGGAGTTTGTGGCGTGTCACCAAGAATCAGCTTGTCTGTAAGCCTTGGGCGATACGCTTCGGTCTTCCAGGCAGAAGTTTTGGTCATTATCCACTGTCTGCGACTGAATATGAAGAAGGGCTACTACGGTAAGCGGATTCTCATTTTCAGTGACAGTCAAGCCGCATTAAAAGCGCTTAATTCCTTCGAAATCAAATCTAAAATGATTCTGGAGTGTAGAAACCTTCTTACAGAACTGGCAACTAGAAACAGGGTGATCCTTGTATGGGTGCCAGGGCACAAAGATATCGAAGGTAATGAAAGGGCTGATGAGCTTGCTAAACAAGGATCGTCTTTTGTTCCCATTGGTCCAGAACCTTTATGTGGGATCCATTTGAAGACCGCAAAAACCAATGTTCTTAGATGGGAAAAACGGAAGATGTATGAAGCTTGGCTCAAATCTCCTGGTCAAACCCACGCTACAAGTATGATCTGTAGATCATCAGCGAGGATTTCCTATGAAATTCTAAGATGCTCTAGGCAGAAGACACGTTTAATCGTAGGCTTCATAACTGGGCACTATTATTTCAGAAAACATCTCCATAAAATGGGACTGTTTCAGCAAGACCCTATCTGCAGGAAATGTCATATGCAAGAGGAAACGGCCAAGACATATCATTTATGAATGCGATGCTCTTGCCCTCCCTAGATTAACCTCTTTATGCATCATCCATACTAGAGAGTTACACCTAGATTCCATTACTGGGTTATCAGACTTTATTAATAAAGTGGGTGATCCGAGCAACTGGAACTAAGAAACATTGGTTTTGGAGTTAACAGTACAAAATGCTGATAAAAGCAGAGGTGCTCAATGACATACAAACCCAACTCGAAGAAGAAGAAGAGAAGAAGAAATATATCGCGTGCGTCTCAATATTAATAACTTAGCACTGTATTTCCTATTTATACTTTCCATTTTTATTGTTGGTTTTCCTCGGGCCTACTTTCTGCTTTCAGAGAAAACCACATATATTCTTCTCTCATCCGAAGTTATGATCAGATCTTATATCAAAGCATAACAGAAACATCCAAAATAAAACATAGCATAACTGACAAAACAACGAACATGCATAACATAAGCAAAATGCACATCATTAAAAAAATAAATATCATTCAGAGCTACATTTTTAATCCTTATTATTCTTATATTGCTTTCGAACACAGTTTTAATTATTTCCCCTTGTATAGTATATTACCTTAAAATAGAAAAAATGGCAAAGTAGTTGCTTATGTTAATGTGTCACTAGTGAAAGAAATCGCATTATTATAAATTGCAGTTATAATTAATTGAAATAATTACTGTTATGAATAATTGAAAAATGTCATTTTAAATTTTCATAAAATATGCTCATAGAATGTCGTTTTTATCACATTTTTATTTTTATTATATCCATAAGTATGCATAAGTAATTACTACGAAAATTTTTACTAAAATATAACTGTTAATATTTTATCAATAGTCTGAAAACTAAAACAAATCCCATGTAACAATTTATTTATCCAAGGGATTTTCATAACTACCATTAATTCATTAAATTCCTTTAATTTTCAAATATATATAAGAAGCGTATGTAGCCTACACGGGAATGAGTGTTCTGTAGCTTCTTACTGCGTGTTGCCCGATTCCTTGGGGAATTCGGTAAGTGTTCCAAGACCGATTCATCGATGAAGTCGGTAATTGGTGTTATGCTTAAAGGCTGGCGGACTTTTACTTAAAAAACAATGATCGAAAAACCAAAATTACGGAACTGGCAAGGAGATGGTAACAGAACACTCTTCCCTTTTTTTGTATAGTAGGGTATTTTCTTAGATAATTATGTATGGTGTGTGTGTGGTAGAGAAGAGAGCAACACGATAAAAATATTTTATCTTTCCAAAAATGCAAGAAAATTAAAAGGGAAAATTTTATCTACCTTGATTGAGTGAGAAGTCCAATTTGAAATACAAATATACATTATCACTCAAATGTGACTACTGTTAATCTCTTTAATGATTGTATATACTTTAATTAGAGGATTTCAGAAAATAAAATAATTACGGTTTATTTATTGCACTAATAAAAGTAAATATAATAATGAGTAAATATATCGCGTGCGTCTCAATATTAATAACTTAGCACTGTTTTTCCTCTTTATACTTTCCATTTTTATTGTTGGTTTTCCACGGGCCTACTTTCTGCTTTCAGAGAACCACATATATTCTTTTCTCATCTGAAGTTATGATCAGATCTTATATCGAAGCATAACAGAAACATCCAAAATAAAACATAGCATAACTGACAAAACAACGAACATGCCTAACATAAGCAAAAATGCACATCATTAAAAAAATAAATATCATTCAGAGCTACATTTTTAATCCTTATTATTCTTATATTGCTTTCGAACACAGTTTTAATTATTTCCCCTTGTATAGTATATTACCTTAAAATAGAAAAAATGGCAAAGTAGTTGCTTATGTTAATGTGTCACTAGTGAAAGAAATCGCATTATTATAAATTGCAGTTATAATTAATTGAAATAATTACTGTTATGATTAATTGAAAAATGTCATTATAAATTTTCATAAAATATGCTCATAGAATGTCCTTTTTATCACATTTTTATTTTTATTATATCCATAAGTATGCATAAGTAATTACTACGAAAATTTTTACTAAAATATAACTGTTAATATTTTATCAATAGTCTGAAAACTAAAACAAATCCCATGTAACAATTTATTTATCCAAGGGATTTTCATAACTACCATTAATTCATTAAATTCCTTTAATTTTCAAATATAAATAAGAAGCGTATGTAGCCTACACGGGAATGAGTGTTCTGTAGCTTCTCACAGCATGTTGCCCGATTCCTTTGGGAATTGGGTAAGTGTTCTAAGACCGATTCATCGATGACGTCGTTAATTGGTGTTATGCTTAAAGGCTGGCGGACTATAACATAAAAAAACAATGATAAAAAAACCAAAAATACGGAACAGCCAAGGAGATAGTAACAGAACTCTCTTCCCATTTTTGTATAGTAGGGTATTTTTTTAGATAATTCTGTACGGTGTGTGTGTGGTAGAGAAGAGAGCATAACGATAAAAATATTTTATCTTTCCAAAAATGTAAGAAAATTAGAAGGCAAAATTTTGTCTACCTTGGTTGAGTGAGAAGTCCAATTTGAAATACAAATACACATTATCACTCAAATGTGTCTACTGTTAATCTCTTTAATGATTGTATATACTTTAATTAGAGGATTTCAGCAAATAAAATAATTACGGTTTATTTATTGCACTAATAAAAGTAAATATAATAATGAGTAAATATATCGCACACGTTTCAAAATTAATAACTTAACACTGTATTTCCTCTTTACTATACTTTTCATTTTTATAGGTGGTTTTCCTCATGCCTAATTTCTGCTTTCAGAGAACCACAAATATTTTTTCTCATCCGAAGTTATGATCAGATCTAATATCAAAGCATAACAGAAACATCCAAAACAAAACATAGCATAAATGACAAAACAACGAACATGCATAACATAAGCAAAAATGCACTTCATTAAGAAAATAAATATCATTCTGAGCTACATTTTTAATCTTTATTATTCTTATATTGCTTTCGAACACAGTTTTAATTATTTCCACTTGTACAGTATATTACCTTAAAATAGAAAAAATGGCAAAGTAGTTGCTTATGTTAATGTGTCACTAGTGAAAGAAATCGCATTATTATAAATTGCAGTTATAATTAATTGAAATAATTACTGTTATGATTAATTGAAAAATGTCATTATAAATTTTCATAAAATATGCTCATAGAATGTCGTTTTTATCACATTTTTATTTTTATTATATCCATAAGTATGCATAAGTAATTACTACGAAAATTTTTACTAAAATATAACTGTTAATATTTTATCAATAGTCTGAAAACTAAAACAAATCCCATGTAACAATTTATTTATCCAAGGGATTTTCATAACTACCATTAATTCATTAAATTCCTTTCATTTTCAAATATATATAAGAAGCGTATGTAGCCTACACGGGAATGAGTGTTCTGTAGCTTCTTACTGCGTGTTGCCCGATTCCTTGGGGAATTCGGTAAGTGTTCCAAGACCGATTCATCGATGAAGTCGGTAATTGGTGTTATGCCTTAAAGGCTGGCGGACTTTTACTTAAAAAACAATGATCGAAAAACCAAAAATACGGAACTGGCAAGGAGATGGTAACAGAACACTCTTCCCTTTTTTTGTATAGTAGGGTATTTTCTTAGATAATTATGTATGGTGTGTGTGTGGTAGAGAAGAGAGCAACACGATAAAAATATTTTATCTTTCCAAAAATGCAAGAAAATTAAAAGGGAAAATTTTATCTACCTTGATTGAGTGAGAAGTCCAATTTGAAATACAAATATACATTATCACTCAAATGTGACTACTGTTAATCTCTTTAATGATTGTATATACTTTAATTAGAGGATTTCAGAAAATAAAATAATTACGGTTTATTTATTGCACTAATAAAAGTAAATATAATAATGAGTAAATATATCGCGTGCGTCTCAATATTAATAACTTAGCACTGTTTTTCCTCTTTATACTTTCCATTTTTATTGTTGGTTTTCCACGGGCCTACTTTCTGCTTTCAGAGAACCACATATATTCTTTTCTCATCTGAAGTTATGATCAGATCTTATATCGAAGCATAACAGAAACATCCAAAATAAAACATAGCATAACTGACAAAACAACGAACATGCCTAACATAAGCAAAAATGCACATCATTAAAAAAATAAATATCATTCAGAGCTACATTTTTAATCCTTATTATTCTTATATTGCTTTCGAACACAGTTTTAATTATTTCCCCTTGTATAGTATATTACCTTAAAATAGAAAAAATGGCAAAGTAGTTGCTTATGTTAATGTGTCACTAGTGAAAGAAATCGCATTATTATAAATTGCAGTTATAATTAATTGAAATAATTACTGTTATGATTAATTGAAAAATGTCATTATAAATTTTCATAAAATATGCTCATAGAATGTCCTTTTTATCACATTTTTATTTTTATTATATCCATAAGTATGCATAAGTAATTACTACGAAAATTTTTACTAAAATATAACTGTTAATATTTTATCAATAGTCTGAAAACTAAAACAAATCCCATGTAACAATTTATTTATCCAAGGGATTTTCATAACTACCATTAATTCATTAAATTCCTTTAATTTTCAAATATAAATAAGAAGCGTATGTAGCCTACACGGGAATGAGTGTTCTGTAGCTTCTCACAGCATGTTGCCCGATTCCTTTGGGAATTGGGTAAGTGTTCTAAGACCGATTCATCGATGACGTCGTTAATTGGTGTTATGCTTAAAGGCTGGCGGACTATAACATAAAAAAACAATGATAAAAAAACCAAAAATACGGAACAGCCAAGGAGATAGTAACAGAACTCTCTTCCCATTTTTGTATAGTAGGGTATTTTTTTAGATAATTCTGTACGGTGTGTGTGTGGTAGAGAAGAGAGCATAACGATAAAAATATTTTATCTTTCCAAAAATGTAAGAAAATTAGAAGGCAAAATTTTGTCTACCTTGGTTGAGTGAGAAGTCCAATTTGAAATACAAATACACATTATCACTCAAATGTGTCTACTGTTAATCTCTTTAATGATTGTATATACTTTAATTAGAGGATTTCAGCAAATAAAATAATTACGGTTTATTTATTGCACTAATAAAAGTAAATATAATAATGAGTAAATATATCGCACACGTTTCAAAATTAATAACTTAACACTGTATTTCCTCTTTACTATACTTTTCATTTTTATAGGTGGTTTTCCTCATGCCTAATTTCTGCTTTCAGAGAACCACAAATATTTTTTCTCATCCGAAGTTATGATCAGATCTAATATCAAAGCATAACAGAAACATCCAAAACAAAACATAGCATAAATGACAAAACAACGAACATGCATAACATAAGCAAAAATGCACTTCATTAAGAAAATAAATATCATTCTGAGCTACATTTTTAATCTTTATTATTCTTATATTGCTTTCGAACACAGTTTTAATTATTTCCACTTGTACAGTATATTACCTTAAAATAGAAAAAATGGCAAAGTAGTTGCTTATGTTAATGTGTCACTAGTGAAAGAAATCGCATTATTATAAATTGCAGTTATAATTAATTGAAATAATTACTGTTATGATTAATTGAAAAATGTCATTATAAATTTTCATAAAATATGCTCATAGAATGTCGTTTTTATCACATTTTTATTTTTATTATATCCATAAGTATGCATAAGTAATTACTACGAAAATTTTTACTAAAATATAACTGTTAATATTTTATCAATAGTCTGAAAACTAAAACAAATCCCATGTAACAATTTATTTATCCAAGGGATTTTCATAACTACCATTAATTCATTAAATTCCTTTCATTTTCAAATATATATAAGAAGCGTATGTAGCCTACACGGGAATGAGTGTTCTGTAGCTTCTTACTGCGTGTTGCCCGATTCCTTGGGGAATTCGGTAAGTGTTCCAAGACCGATTCATCGATGAAGTCGGTAATTGGTGTTATGCCTTAAAGGCTGGCGGACTTTTACTTAAAAAACAATGATCGAAAAACCAAAAATACGGAACTGGCAAGGAGATGGTAACAGAACACTCTTCCTTTTTTTGTATAGTAGGGTATTTTCTTAGATAATTATGTATGGTGTGTGTGTGGTAGAGAAGAGAGCAACACGATAAAAATATTTTATCTTTCCAAAAATGCAAGAAAATTAAAAGGGAAAATTTTATCTACCTTGATTGAGTGAGAAGTCCAATTTGAAATACAAATATACATTATCACTCAAATGTGACTACTGTTAATCTCTTTAATGATTGTATATACTTTAATTAGAGGATTTCAGAAAATAAAATAATTACGGTTTATTTATTGCACTAATAAAAGTAAATATAATAATGAGTAAATATATCGCGTGCGTCTCAATATTAATAACTTAGCACTGTTTTTCCTCTTTATACTTTCCATTTTTATTGTTGGTTTTCCACGGGCCTACTTTCTGCTTTCAGAGAACCACATATATTCTTTTCTCATCTGAAGTTATGATCAGATCTTATATCGAAGCATAACAGAAACATCCAAAATAAAACATAGCATAACTGACAAAACAACGAACATGCCTAACATAAGCAAAAATGCACATCATTAAAAAAATAAATATCATTCAGAGCTACATTTTTAATCCTTATTATTCTTATATTGCTTTCGAACACAGTTTTAATTATTTCCCCTTGTATAGTATATTACCTTAAAATAGAAAAAATGGCAAAGTAGTTGCTTATGTTAATGTGTCACTAGTGAAAGAAATCGCATTATTATAAATTGCAGTTATAATTAATTGAAATAATTACTGTTATGATTAATTGAAAAATGTCATTATAAATTTTCATAAAATATGCTCATAGAATGTCCTTTTTATCACATTTTTATTTTTATTATATCCATAAGTATGCATAAGTAATTACTACGAAAATTTTTACTAAAATATAACTGTTAATATTTTATCAATAGTCTGAAAACTAAAACAAATCCCATGTAACAATTTATTTATCCAAGGGATTTTCATAACTACCATTAATTCATTAAATTCCTTTAATTTTCAAATATAAATAAGAAGCGTATGTAGCCTACACGGGAATGAGTGTTCTGTAGCTTCTCACAGCATGTTGCCCGATTCCTTTGGGAATTGGGTAAGTGTTCTAAGACCGATTCATCGATGACGTCGTTAATTGGTGTTATGCTTAAAGGCTGGCGGACTATAACATAAAAAAACAATGATAAAAAAACCAAAAATACGGAACAGCCAAGGAGATAGTAACAGAACTCTCTTCCCATTTTTGTATAGTAGGGTATTTTTTTAGATAATTCTGTACGGTGTGTGTGTGGTAGAGAAGAGAGCATAACGATAAAAATATTTTATCTTTCCAAAAATGTAAGAAAATTAGAAGGCAAAATTTTATCTACCTTGGTTGAGTGAGAAGTCCAATTTGAAATACAAATACACATTATCACTCAAATGTGTCTACTGTTAATCTCTTTAATGATTGTATATACTTTAATTAGAGGATTTCAGCAAATAAAATAATTACGGTTTATTTATTGCACTAATAAAAGTAAATATAATAATGAGTAAATATATCGCACACGTTTCAAAATTAATAACTTAACACTGTATTTCCTCTTTACTATACTTTTCATTTTTATAGGTGGTTTTCCTCATGCCTAATTTCTGCTTTCAGAGAACCACAAATATTTTTTCTCATCCGAAGTTATGATCAGATCTAATATCAAAGCATAACAGAAACATCCAAAACAAAACATAGCATAAATGACAAAACAACGAACATGCATAACATAAGCAAAAATGCACTTCATTAAGAAAATAAATATCATTCAGAGCTACATTTTTAATCTTTATTATTCTTATATTGCTTTCGAACACAGTTTTAATTATTTCCACTTGTACAGTATATTACCTTAAAATAGAAAAAATGGCAAAGTAGTTGCTTATGTTAATGTGTCACTAGTGAAAGAAATCGCATTATTATAAATTGCAGTTATAATTAATTGAAATAATTACTGTTATGATTAATTGAAAAATGTCATTATAAATTTTCATAAAATATGCTCATAGAATGTCGTTTTTATCACATTTTTATTTTTATTATATCCATAAGTATGCATAAGTAATTACTACGAAAATTTTTACTAAAATATAACTGTTAATATTTTATCAATAGTCTGAAAACTAAAACAAATCCCATGTAACAATTTATTTATCCAAGGGATTTTCATAACTACCATTAATTCATTAAATTCCTTTCATTTTCAAATATATATAAGAAGCGTATGTAGCCTACACGGGAATGAGTGTTCTGTAGCTTCTTACTGCGTGTTGCCCGATTCCTTGGGGAATTCGGTAAGTGTTCCAAGACCGATTCATCGATGAAGTCGGTAATTGGTGTTATGCCTTAAAGGCTGGCGGACTTTTACTTAAAAAACAATGATCGAAATACCAAAAATACGGAACTGGCAAGGAGATGGTAACAGAACACTCTTCCCTTTTTTGTATAGTAGGGTATTTTCTTAGATAATTATGTATGGTGTGTGTGTGGTAGAGAAGAGAGCAACACGATAAAAATATTTTATCTTTCCAAAAATGCAAGAAAATTAAAAGGGAAAATTTTATCTACCTTGATTGAGTGAGAAGTCCAATTTGAAATACAAATATACATTATCACTCAAATGTGACTACTGTTAATTTCTTTAATGATTGTATATACTTTAATTAGAGGATTTCAGCAAATAAAATAATTACGGTTTATTTATTGCACTAATAAAAGTAAATATAATAATGAGTAAATATATCGCGTGCGTCTCAATATTAATAACTTAGCACTGTTTTTCCTCTTTATACTTTCCATTTTTATTGTTGGTTTTCCACGGGCCTACTTTCTGCTTTCAGAGAACCACATATATTCTTTTCTCATCTGAAGTTATGATCAGATCTTATATCAAAGCATAACAGAAACATCCAAAATAAAACATAGCATAACTGACAAAACAACGAACATGCTTAACATAAGCAAAATGCACATCATTAAAAAAATAAATATCATTCAGAGCTACATTTTTAATCCTTATTATTCTTATATTGCTTTCGAACACAGTTTTAATTATTTCCCCTTGTATAGTATATTACCTTAAAATAGAAAAAATGGCAAAGTAGTTGCTTATGTTAATGTGTCACTAGTGAAAGAAATCGCATTATTATAAATTGCAGTTATAATTAATTGAAATAATTACTGTTATGATTAATTGAAAAATGTCATTATAAATTTTCATAAAATATGCTCATAGAATGTCGTTTTTATCACATTTTTATTTTTATTATATCCATAAGTATGCATAAGTAATTACTACGAAAATTTTTACTAAAATATAACTGTTAATATTTTATCAATAGTCTGAAAACTAAAACAAATCCCATGTAACAATTTATTTATCCAAGGGATTTTCATAACTACCATTAATTCATTAAATTCCTTTAATTTTCAAATATATATAAGAAGCGTATGTAGCCTACACGGGAATGAGTGTTCTGTAGCTTCTTACTGCGTGTTGCCCGATTCCTTGGGGAATTCGGTAAGTGTTCCAAGACCGATTCATCGATGAAGTCGGTAATTGGTGTTATGCTTAAAGGCTGGCGGACTTTTACTTAAAAAACAATGATCGAAAAACCAAAAATACGGAACTGGCAAGGAGATGGTAACAGAACACTCTTCCCTTTTTTTGTATAGTAGGGTATTTTCTTAGATAATTATGTATGGTGTGTGTGTGGTAGAGAAGAGAGCAACACGATAAAAATATTTTATCTTTCCAAAAATGCAAGAAAATTAAAAGGGAAAATTTTATCTACCTTGATTGAGTGAGAAGTCCAATTTGAAATACAAATATACATTATCACTCAAATGTGACTACTGTTAATCTCTTTAATGATTGTATATACTTTAATTAGAGGATTTCAGAAAATAAAATAATTACGGTTTATTTATTGCACTAATAAAAGTAAATATAATAATGAGTAAATATATCGCGTGCGTCTCAATATTAATAACTTAGCACTGTTTTTCCTCTTTATACTTTCCATTTTTATTGTTGGTTTTCCACGGGCCTACTTTCTGCTTTCAGAGAACCACATATATTCTTTTCTCATCTGAAGTTATGATCAGATCTTATATCGAAGCATAACAGAAACATCCAAAATAAAACATAGCATAACTGACAAAACAACGAACATGCCTAACATAAGCAAAAATGCACATCATTAAAAAAATAAATATCATTCAGAGCTACATTTTTAATCCTTATTATTCTTATATTGCTTTCGAACACAGTTTTAATTATTTCCCCTTGTATAGTATATTACCTTAAAATAGAAAAAATGGCAAAGTAGTTGCTTATGTTAATGTGTCACTAGTGAAAGAAATCGCATTATTATAAATTGCAGTTATAATTAATTGAAATAATTACTGTTATGATTAATTGAAAAATGTCATTATAAATTTTCATAAAATATGCTCATAGAATGTCCTTTTTATCACATTTTTATTTTTATTATATCCATAAGTATGCATAAGTAATTACTACGAAAATTTTTACTAAAATATAACTGTTAATATTTTATCAATAGTCTGAAAACTAAAACAAATCCCATGTAACAATTTATTTATCCAAGGGATTTTCATAACTACCATTAATTCATTAAATTCCTTTAATTTTCAAATATAAATAAGAAGCGTATGTAGCCTACACGGGAATGAGTGTTCTGTAGCTTCTCACAGCATGTTGCCCGATTCCTTTGGGAATTGGGTAAGTGTTCTAAGACCGATTCATCGATGACGTCGTTAATTGGTGTTATGCTTAAAGGCTGGCGGACTATAACATAAAAAAACAATGATAAAAACACCAAAAATACGGAACAGCCAAGGAGATAGTAACAGAACTCTCTTCCCATTTTTGTATAGTAGGGTATTTTTTTAGATAATTCTGTACGGTGTGTGTGTGGTAGAGAAGAGAGCATAACGATAAAAATATTTTATCTTTCCAAAAATGTAAGAAAATTAGAAGGCAAAATTTTGTCTACCTTGGTTGAGTGAGAAGTCCAATTTGAAATACAAATACACATTATCACTCAAATGTGTCTACTGTTAATCTCTTTAATGATTGTATATACTTTAATTAGAGGATTTCAGCAAATAAAATAATTACGGTTTATTTATTGCACTAATAAAAGTAAATATAATAATGAGTAAATATATCGCACACGTTTCAAAATTAATAACTTAACACTGTATTTCCTCTTTACTATACTTTTCATTTTTATAGGTGGTTTTCCTCATGCCTAATTTCTGCTTTCAGAGAACCACAAATATTTTTTCTCATCCGAAGTTATGATCAGATCTAATATCAAAGCATAACAGAAACATCCAAAACAAAACATAGCATAAATGACAAAACAACGAACATGCATAACATAAGCAAAAATGCACTTCATTAAGAAAATAAATATCATTCAGAGCTACATTTTTAATCTTTATTATTCTTATATTGCTTTCGAACACAGTTTTAATTATTTCCACTTGTACAGTATATTACCTTAAAATAGAAAAAATGGCAAAGTAGTTGCTTATGTTAATGTGTCACTAGTGAAAGAAATCGCATTATTATAAATTGCAGTTATAATTAATTGAAATAATTACTGTTATGATTAATTGAAAAATGTCATTATAAATTTTCATAAAATATGCTCATAGAATGTCGTTTTTATCACATTTTTATTTTTATTATATCCATAAGTATGCATAAGTAATTACTACGAAAATTTTTACTAAAATATAACTGTTAATATTTTATCAATAGTCTGAAAACTAAAACAAATCCCATGTAACAATTTATTTATCCAAGGGATTTTCATAACTACCATTAATTCATTAAATTCCTTTCATTTTCAAATATATATAAGAAGCGTATGTAGCCTACACGGGAATGAGTGTTCTGTAGCTTCTTACTGCGTGTTGCCCGATTCCTTGGGGAATTCGGTAAGTGTTCCAAGACCGATTCATCGATGAAGTCGGTAATTGGTGTTATGCCTTAAAGGCTGGCGGACTTTTACTTAAAAAACAATGATCGAAAATCCAAAAATACGGAACTGGCAAGGAGATGGTAACAGAACACTCTTCCCTTTTTTTGTATAGTAGGGTATTTTCTTAGATAATTATGTATGGTGTGTGTGTGGTAGAGAAGAGAGCAACACGATAAAAATATTTTATCTTTCCAAAAATGCAAGAAAATTAAAAGGGAAAATTTTATCTACCTTGATTGAGTGAGAAGTCCAATTTGAAATACAAATATACATTATCACTCAAATGTGACTACTGTTAATTTCTTTAATGATTGTATATACTTTAATTAGAGGATTTCAGCAAATAAAATAATTACGGTTTATTTATTGCACTAATAAAAGTAAATATAATAATGAGTAAATATATCGCGTGCGTCTCAATATTAATAACTTAGCACTGTTTTTCCTCTTTATACTTTCCATTTTTATTGTTGGTTTTCCACGGGCCTACTTTCTGCTTTCAGAGAACCACATATATTCTTTTCTCATCTGAAGTTATGATCAGATCTTATATCAAAGCATAACAGAAACATCCAAAATAAAACATAGCATAACTGACAAAACAACGAACATGCTTAACATAAGCAAAATGCACATCATTAAAAAAATAAATATCATTCAGAGCTACATTTTTAATCCTTATTATTCTTATATTGCTTTCGAACACAGTTTTAATTATTTCCCCTTGTATAGTATATTACCTTAAAATAGAAAAAATGGCAAAGTAGTTGCTTATGTTAATGTGTCACTAGTGAAAGAAATCGCATTATTATAAATTGCAGTTATAATTAATTGAAATAATTACTGTTATGATTAATTGAAAAATGTCATTATAAATTTTCATAAAATATGCTCATAGAATGTCGTTTTTATCACATTTTTATTTTTATTATATCCATAAGTATGCATAAGTAATTACTACGAAAATTTTTACTAAAATATAACTGTTAATATTTTATCAATAGTCTGAAAACTAAAACAAATCCCATGTAACAATTTATTTATCCAAGGGATTTTCATAACTACCATTAATTCATTAAATTCCTTTAATTTTCAAATATATATAAGAAGCGTATGTAGCCTACACGGGAATGAGTGTTCTGTAGCTTCTTACTGCGTGTTGCCCGATTCCTTGGGGAATTCGGTAAGTGTTCCAAGACCGATTCATCGATGAAGTCGGTAATTGGTGTTATGCTTAAAGGCTGGCGGACTTTTACTTAAAAAACAATGATCGAAAAACCAAAATTACGGAACTGGCAAGGAGATGGTAACAGAACACTCTTCCCTTTTTTTGTATAGTAGGGTATTTTCTTAGATAATTATGTATGGTGTGTGTGTGGTAGAGAAGAGAGCAACACGATAAAAATATTTTATCTTTCCAAAAATGCAAGAAAATTAAAAGGGAAAATTTTATCTACCTTGATTGAGTGAGAAGTCCAATTTGAAATACAAATATACATTATCACTCAAATGTGACTACTGTTAATCTCTTTAATGATTGTATATACTTTAATTAGAGGATTTCAGAAAATAAAATAATTACGGTTTATTTATTGCACTAATAAAAGTAAATATAATAATGAGTAAATATATCGCGTGCGTCTCAATATTAATAACTTAGCACTGTTTTTCCTCTTTATACTTTCCATTTTTATTGTTGGTTTTCCACGGGCCTACTTTCTGCTTTCAGAGAACCACATATATTCTTTTCTCATCTGAAGTTATGATCAGATCTTATATCGAAGCATAACAGAAACATCCAAAATAAAACATAGCATAACTGACAAAACAACGAACATGCCTAACATAAGCAAAAATGCACATCATTAAAAAAATAAATATCATTCAGAGCTACATTTTTAATCCTTATTATTCTTATATTGCTTTCGAACACAGTTTTAATTATTTCCCCTTGTATAGTATATTACCTTAAAATAGAAAAAATGGCAAAGTAGTTGCTTATGTTAATGTGTCACTAGTGAAAGAAATCGCATTATTATAAATTGCAGTTATAATTAATTGAAATAATTACTGTTATGATTAATTGAAAAATGTCATTATAAATTTTCATAAAATATGCTCATAGAATGTCCTTTTTATCACATTTTTATTTTTATTATATCCATAAGTATGCATAAGTAATTACTACGAAAATTTTTACTAAAATATAACTGTTAATATTTTATCAATAGTCTGAAAACTAAAACAAATCCCATGTAACAATTTATTTATCCAAGGGATTTTCATAACTACCATTAATTCATTAAATTCCTTTAATTTTCAAATATAAATAAGAAGCGTATGTAGCCTACACGGGAATGAGTGTTCTGTAGCTTCTCACAGCATGTTGCCCGATTCCTTTGGGAATTGGGTAAGTGTTCTAAGACCGATTCATCGATGACGTCGTTAATTGGTGTTATGCTTAAAGGCTGGCGGACTATAACATAAAAAAACAATGATAAAAAAACCAAAAATACGGAACAGCCAAGGAGATAGTAACAGAACTCTCTTCCCATTTTTGTATAGTAAGGTATTTTTTTAGATAATTCTGTACGGTGTGTGTGTGGTAGAGAAGAGAGCATAACGATAAAAATATTTTATCTTTCCAAAAATGTAAGAAAATTAGAAGGCAAAATTTTGTCTACCTTGGTTGAGTGAGAAGTCCAATTTGAAATACAAATACACATTATCACTCAAATGTGTCTACTGTTAATCTCTTTAATGATTGTATATACTTTAATTAGAGGATTTCAGCAAATAAAATAATTACGGTTTATTTATTGCACTAATAAAAGTAAATATAATAATGAGTAAATATATCGCACACGTTTCAAAATTAATAACTTAACACTGTATTTCCTCTTTACTATACTTTTCATTTTTATAGGTGGTTTTCCTCATGCCTAATTTCTGCTTTCAGAGAACCACAAATATTTTTTCTCATCCGAAGTTATGATCAGATCTAATATCAAAGCATAACAGAAACATCCAATACAAAACATAGCATAAATGACAAAACAACGAACATGCATAACATAAGCAAAAATGCACTTCATTAAGAAAATAAATATCATTCTGAGCTACATTTTTAATCTTTATTATTCTTATATTGCTTTCGAACACAGTTTTAATTATTTCCACTTGTACAGTATATTACCTTAAAATAGAAAAAATGGCAAAGTAGTTGCTTATGTTAATGTGTCACTAGTGAAAGAAATCGCATTATTATAAATTGCAGTTATAATTAATTGAAATAATTACTGTTATGATTAATTGAAAAATGTCATTATAAATTTTCATAAAATATGCTCATAGAATGTCGTTTTTATCACATTTTTATTTTTATTATATCCATAAGTATGCATAAGTAATTACTACGAAAATTTTTACTAAAATATAACTGTTAATATTTTATCAATAGTCTGAAAACTAAAACAAATCCCATGTAACAATTTATTTATCCAAGGGATTTTCATAACTACCATTAATTCATTAAATTCCTTTCATTTTCAAATATATATAAGAAGCGTATGTAGCCTACACGGGAATGAGTGTTCTGTAGCTTCTTACTGCGTGTTGCCCGATTCCTTGGGGAATTCGGTAAGTGTTCCAAGACCGATTCATCGATGAAGTCGGTAATTGGTGTTATGCCTTAAAGGCTGGCGGACTTTTACTTAAAAAACAATGATCGAAAAACCAAAAATACGGAACTGGCAAGGAGATGGTAACAGAACACTCTTCCCTTTTTTTGTATAGTAGGGTATTTTCTTAGATAATTATGTATGGTGTGTGTGTGGTAGAGAAGAGAGCAACACGATAAAAATATTTTATCTTTCCAAAAATGCAAGAAAATTAAAAGGGAAAATTTTATCTACCTTGATTGAGTGAGAAGTCCAATTTGAAATACAAATATACATTATCACTCAAATGTGACTACTGTTAATTTCTTTAATGATTGTATATACTTTAATTAGAGGATTTCAGCAAATAAAATAATTACGGTTTATTTATTGCACTAATAAAAGTAAATATAATAATGAGTAAATATATCGCGTGCGTCTCAATATTAATAACTTAGCACTGTTTTTCCTCTTTATACTTTCCATTTTTATTGTTGGTTTTCCACGGGCCTACTTTCTGCTTTCAGAGAACCACATATATTCTTTTCTCATCTGAAGTTATGATCAGATCTTATATCAAAGCATAACAGAAACATCCAAAATAAAACATAGCATAACTGACAAAACAACGAACATGCTTAACATAAGCAAAATGCACATCATTAAAAAAATAAATATCATTCAGAGCTACATTTTTAATCCTTATTATTCTTATATTGCTTTCGAACACAGTTTTAATTATTTCCCCTTGTATAGTATATTACCTTAAAATAGAAAAAATGGCAAAGTAGTTGCTTATGTTAATGTGTCACTAGTGAAAGAAATCGCATTATTATAAATTGCAGTTATAATTAATTGAAATAATTACTGTTATGATTAATTGAAAAATGTCATTATAAATTTTCATAAAATATGCTCATAGAATGTCGTTTTTATCACATTTTTATTTTTATTATATCCATAAGTATGCATAAGTAATTACTACGAAAATTTTTACTAAAATATAACTGTTAATATTTTATCAATAGTCTGAAAACTAAAACAAATCCCATGTAACAATTTATTTATCCAAGGGATTTTCATAACTACCATTAATTCATTAAATTCCTTTAATTTTCAAATATATATAAGAAGCGTATGTAGCCTACACGGGAATGAGTGTTCTGTAGCTTCTCACAGCGTGTTGCCCGATTCCTTTGGGAATTGGGTAAGTGTTCTAAGACCGATTCATCGATGAAGTCTGTAATTGGTGTTATGCTTAAAGGTTGGAGGACTATAACATAAAAAAACAATGATAAAAAAACCAAAAGTACGGAACAGCCAAGGAGATAGTAACAGAACTCTCTTCACATTTTTATATAGTAGGGTATTTTTTTAGATAATTCTGTACGGTGTGTGTGTGGTAGAGAAGAGAGCATAACGATAAAAATATTTTATCCTTCCAAAAATGCAAGAAAATTAAAAGGGAAAATTTTATCTACCTTGATTGAGTGAGAAGTCCAATTTGAAATACAAATATACATTATCACTCAAATGTGACTACTGTTAATCTCTTTAATGATTGTATATACTTTAAATAGAGGATTTCAGAAAATAAAATAATTACGGTTTATTTATTGCACTAATAAAAGTAAATATAATAATGAGTAAATATATCGCACACGTTTCAAAATTAATAACTTAACACTGTATTTCCTCTTTACTATACTTTTCATTTTTATAGGTGGTTTTCCTCATGCCTAATTTCTGCTTTCAGAGAACCACAAATATTTTTTTCTCATCCGAAGTTATGATCAGATCTAATATCAAAGCATAACAGAAACATCCAAAATAAAACATAGCATAAATGACAAAACAACGAACATGCATAACATAAGCAAAAATGCACTTCATTAAGAAAATAAATATCATTATGAGCTACATTTTTAATCCTTATTATTCTTATATTGCTTTCGAACACAGTTTTAATTATTTCCACTTGTACAGTATATTACCTTAAAATAGAAAAAATGGCAAAGTAGTTGCTTATGTTAGTGTGTCACTAGTGAAAGGAATCGCATTATTATAAATTGCAGTTATAATTAATTGAAATAATTACTGTTATGATTAATTGAAAAATGTCATTATAAATTTTCATAAAATATGCTCATAGAATGTCGTTTTTATCACATTTTTATTTTTATTATATCCATAAGTATGCATAAGTAATTACTACGAAAATTTTTACTAAAATATAACTGTTAATATTTTATCAATAGTCTGAAAACTAAAACAAATCCCGTGTAACAATTTATTTATCCAAGGGTTTTTCTTAACTACCATTAATTCATTAAATTCCTTTAATTTTCAAATATATATAAGAAGCGTATGTAGCCTACACGGGAATGAGTGTTCTGTAACTTCTTACTGCGTGTTGCCCGATTCCTTTGGGAATTCGGTAAATGTTCCAAGACCGATTCATCGATGAAGTCGGTAATTGTTGTTATGCTTAAAGGCTGGCGGACTATAACATAAAAAAACAATGATAAAAAACCAAAAATACGGAACTGGCAAGGAGATGGTAACAGAACTCTCTTCCCATTTTTGTATAATAGGGTATTTTTTTAGATAATTATGTACGGTGTGTGTGTGGTAGAGAAGAGAGCATAACGATAAAAATATTTTATCTTTCCAAAAATGTAAGAAAATTAGAAGGCAAAATTTTATCTACCTTGGTTGAGTGAGAAGTCCAATTTGAAATACAAATACACATTATCACTCAAATGTGTCTACTGTTAATCTGTTCAATTATTAGATATACTTTAAATAGAGAATTTCAGTAAATAAAATAATTACGGTTTATTTATTGCACTAATAAAAGTAAATATAATAATGAGTAAATTTATCGCGTGCGTCTCAATATTAATAACTTAGCACTGTATTTCCTCTTTATACTTTCCATTTTTATTGTTGGTTTTCTTCGGGCCTACTTTCTGCTTTCAGAGAACCACATATATTCTTTTCTCATTTGAAGTTATGATCAGATCTTATATCAAAGCATAACAGAAACAACCAAAATAAAACAAAGCATAAAGGACAAAACAACGAACATGCATAACATAAGCAAAAATGCACATCATTAAAAAAATAAATATTATTCAGAGCTACATATTTAATCCTTATTATTCTTATATTGCTTTCGAACACAGTTTTAATTATTTCCACTTGTATAGTATATTACCTTATAATAGAAAAAATAACAAAATAGTAGCTTAATGTTAATTTGACACTAGTGAAAAAATCGCATTATAAATTACTTTTATAGTTAATAGAAATAAATGCTATTATGAAAATGATTGAATAATTCCCTTATAAATTTCCATAAAATATGCTCATAGAATGTCTTTTTATCGCATTTTTACTTTTATTATATCTATAAGTATTCATGAATAATTAATACGAATATTTGTACATTGTAAAATAAAATTATTACTAAATATAGTTTTTAATATTTTATCAATAGTCTGAAGATTGAAAAAAATCCCATGTAACAATTTATTTATCCAAGTGATTTTCATAACTACCATTAATTCACTAAATTCCTTTAATTTTCAAATATGTATAACAAGCGTAGGTAGTTTCAAACGGAAGTGAGTGTTCTGCAGCTACCCTCCTGCTTGTTGCCCCATTCCTAATGGAAGTCGGTAATTGTTCGAAGACCGATTTATCAAAGAAGTCGGTGATTGGTATTATGCGTAACAGCTTGAAGACACTTCATTAAGAAAACGCCGATAGAAAGATCAAAAATACGCGAGGAGATTTTAATAGAACACTCTTCCCTTTTTTGTAGTAAGGTATTTTTTAGATAATTATATATATATATATGACAAGTGAAGAGCATAACGATAAAAACGTGTTATCTTTGAAAATGTAAGAAAACTAAAGGAAAAAAATTTATGAGATTGTGTGAGAAGTCGAATTTGAAATCTAAACATACTTTATCATTCACCTGTGACTTAACCCCTTTGAATCTTTCAATATTAGTACCTTTCTGAATACAAATCCTCACTGATTCCCCTACTTTGTACCAATGGGATTTCCATGTATATCATTTTAATCTAATTTTAAAGTGTAACAACATTACATGGTTTATATTTGTACACCTAATCTTTTACTGAAACCCATATCAAGAAATCCAACGGTATAAGGTCTGAGGAGAGTGTAGGAATCTCGATTACTCCCAGAATTCTATACATTGGCCGGTCAAATATTGAACCATGTATGCTAATCAATATCAAGACTATTGAGGCGTTACTTCATGTTTTTGTAAATAAAACTTGTCGATACCATATAATGTGTGAATTCCAATGAAAATGAAATTACTGAGAATTGGGTGGCACTTTTTACCTGTTAAATTAATAAATTAACTTTAAATTAATAAGAAGAGTAAATTAATAAGAAGAGTAATAGCCTTATGAATCCCCTTGGAAACAAATCGCATAACATTTTATTTGTTATATATATTACATTAAATTCGCAAAACATTGAACCTTATAGCACGAGAAAGAGGAATTCTATGACGGTTCAAAGTGTGTATTTGTTTTTTGATGTATCCGCATTTTGACTCTAATTTAAACTATTTGATTCAAACTTGCAATTTTTATTACGTCTTGTAATGATATCCAAGTAAAAGGGGAGGGATGTTTTAAAATCAAATCAAAATATTTGTACTCTAATTTTTTAAATTCAAGAAACACTAAATTTTCATATTTACATAAAACCTCCTGATAATATATATCATTCAAAACAGTCTATAACATTAAAATTTCCATTAAAATATTTAAATAAATTCGAATTTATCTATCAAATGATAAATGTATAAATATTAAAACGATCCAAGAAGGAAACAAATTGTTACAAACTTTCAATCTACTTGCGTAAATACCCGAGAGTTTAAAATAAAATTTTCACTGTAAAATCTCTATTATAAATGATACTATATATGTGGAAAATATCAATCCGCAGCTTTCCATTTGCTTCTGCCTGAACGCTAGAGTACATTCCTTGCAACTTATATTTTTTAAATAGTTTTTAATCACACCTTTTGTTTTTGTTCTCTATTGTAGGAAAACTATGTTCCTCAGCTCGGGTCGGTTTAATCTGCCAAAATTATTTTTATTTTTTGTTTTGTTAAATATTTGTTGCATTTTCAATGGCGTATTTATTTCGAGTAGTTACGCAGTGACTTTGCCGGAACCTATTTAGTTTTTAGTTTGTTTTGTTTGATTTTTTTTCAATATATAAACCTGATATACATGGTGTAAAAATGAATTTGATACGATATTTGAAAACAAACTTGTACCTATTGATCAAGACCAATAAGAAGTAGATCATTGCCAATATAAAGTTGCAGAGTGCTTAAATCTCCACCACACATTGTGGTAAATTGGTTCAGAAACTCATTTTTAGCTAAAGAATCTCCATTTTAAACCCATTCTGAATATTAATCAAGATATATATCACTATAAAAAGACTTCAACTCAGATTAAATCCACGCTTTTTTAGTTCAAAAGTTCTAATATTAAGCATGGCTCTGTATAGAAATTAGTATGTAAGAAATAAAAATTACATGCTAATAATCTATAGCATTGCTCATCAAAAACGCTTATAAATACATTGATAAACCCAGCAGTGAGAATTTCAATACTTGTCGAATAAACTAGATCAAAAAAAGTTAAAGGCTGTAAGCGTTGACCAGTTCCCGCTACTAGACAGCGGATTTGGGTGCATTTATTTATCATGAAAAAAAAGCTTTGTTCATTTAACATGTAGGAAAGTCATCAGTGATCATAGTTTCTCTCCGTTGTCTTTAAGCGATGATGCATATTCGAAAATCTAACAGACTTATCTTCAAGCTTTTCAAAATATAATTCTCATAGTCGTATAATATAATTTGGTAATGTAATCTGCAAGAAAAGAAAATTAAAGAAAATAGTTATTAAAGTCATGTTATCAAGAAAGACCTTAAGATACATCGCGTATTTTAAAAAGTATTTTTTATGTAATCGAAAAACTAACATACCAAGGACAGAACTAACATAATACTTATTTCTAATACGTGATTCTAATATTATTGAAAGAACATTGCTTAACCACTTTTCGCCTCCAGATTAATATTCGAGAAAGAAATTTTTCTAATGATTACATAATTTAAAATGTATGGCTCAATTTTTATTAATTATATCATTTTTATCCCAATATAATTATGCAGAGCTATGCACGCTTATTTCATAATCACAATATTTGAGATATGTTCCTTTTATTAAAATAATATAAAAGGTGTAAAGTTAAATCTCTTTCAATTTTCACATTTTTTAAAAAAAGAAATGAATTTTCAAATAAATTCTCCTTATTAAAATTAAAGATACTTTCAAATAATGATAAAATTAAATATTTAAATTAACTCATTTTATAAATAATATTCAGTCCACGTAAAAAGTTTAATAGGGAAACTTAATATCTTACAAAGTTGTGTATGTGTTTTAATTTGTTAAAAAAATATTTAAAATTGTGTGTGTGAAGTTTTTCTATCGTGAAGGAAATAAAAAACCAACAGGTGCATATTGTTTAATGTTAATTATTAGGTATAATTCTTACGAATCATAGATTTAGTAACATATTATTTTTTGTATTGAATTTTCCATAACTCTGGCTTAAAAAAATCTATTCTTACACTTACTTTAATTTGCTAAAACCATTGAATCAATTATTAATTGATTAAATGCTATTTTATTTGTATAATATTATCCATATATATTATGCAAACAAAATACATGTATATTATAATCTATGTAAATTTTTATAGTCATGAATAAAATTTAAAATCCCAATCATTAGCATAAATATTTAAAATATCAAAATATTTCAAAGCTGATTTCATGATGAAAAATCTTCTGGATTAATAAAGTATTTTTATTTTATTTTAAAAAAAATAATGGCATGGAATTTTTTAGCCCATTAGCATCTAAACTATGTGCAAATTAAAGAATAATAAATGAAAATGTAAAATTAGTCACGCTTAAATGGAGTAATCAAGGATTCAAAACTTAATAAAAATATTACATTTTTTAAAATTAGAACCATTTAAATATCTTCAACGAAGTCATTAGTTTTGTTTTCTTTTATATTAGTATGCTGGCAACAACATAAATCTTACATAGTTCGAAATTTTCACTACAATGGAACTATTAATGCCCTTATAAAAACACGAATGCGATTAAGAAGATTTTAAATCCAAGATAATCGTAGAGTTGTTTAAAAATTATTCGAATGTGATAAGTTCTTTTGCTTTACCGTAATTTTTCTCCTTACAATCAATTTCTACGCACAGTGAATAATAAAATTTTTTAGACAAATTAAATAGAAGCAATCACCATGTGGATCCACTGCTGTGTTGGTGATCGAATTACAGATTTCTTTCGTTTACTGATCAGAATGTTGGTTAGATTAACACGATATTCTTACATGCCTCCACAAGTATGAACAACAAAAAGAATACTTAATATTAAACGAAATTAAATTTCCATAAAAAATATCATTGGGGTTAATTTATTCTTATAATTCATAAAAAATTTCAAAATTTCAATAAAAATATTTGTTAAGTATTCATTAGAATGAAAATATATTGGTAATCAATGTTTCTGAAAAGCGAACACAAAGTAATTTTTAGCTTTTATACAGTATTCAGTATTGCAGCAACATTTAAAAATAACTTTGGGCTCAATAATTCTGGTTTTCAAGTATATTATAGGAAAAAGTATTCTATAACTTGTTCAATTTATAACTTTATTATCTTGTTACAAAAAGAAATATTGCATTTCTTGTAATTTTAAGTATTGCTCCAATATTTCTTATTATTTATTTTATTAATAGTCTTAAAAAATATCTCTAGAGAACTGATAAACGATATATACATATTAAATGCTTATCGAAACTACTATTAGCTCTTTGTGTGTGTGAATTTTTTCATTTTACTAATATACGTGGAAAGTATAAGTATCAAAGGTGGAAATGAGTGGACTGCGCCTTTCTTACACTCTAATAATGATTTATCAAAATATAATCTTATATCGGATCGTATTTATGAGAATAAAACACATTATCAAAACAAGTTTAATTAAATATACCAAAACAGGCAACAGTAATTTGTCACATAAGCAATAAAAATATTAGGTTGGTGCGTATGAAATGTCGGATTCTTAAGTGATTGTATAAAACTGCATATCTTTCTTCAAAAGCTGTTTATTCAATCAAAGTATGCTCCATTCACTTCAATACACTTCTCCCAACGAGATTTTAAAGCGTAGATGCCTGTCTTAAAAAAATTTTGGTCTTTAGAATTAATAAACTCTGATATCGAGTTTTTAGACTGTTTTCATAGTGTTTGCCCCTTAAAAACAGCTCTAAATGCTTGAAAAAATGAAAATCGGTCGGCGAGAGATCCGGTGAATATGGTGGATGATGCAATGATGAGCATACGTTTAACCGATCCAGCTTATTTCGCTCTGTCAGTGCGTGCGGTACCCACTTGTCCATCTTCTTAACCTTGCCAATCTCAGAAAGGTGTCTCAATATCGTTGTATGGTCAACTTTCATCCTGATAGCAAGTTCCCTCGTGGATACGGCTGGATCCGCTTCCACTAGAGCCTTCAGGTCATTATTCTTCACAGACGTTTTGGGTCTTCCGCGCGGCTCATTTTGCAGTGAAAAATCGCCAGTCCGAAATTTTTCGAACCAACGCTGCACTTTCCGATCGTTAACCGTATTCTCCCCAAACGCTTGGTTTATGTTGCGAGCAGCTTTTGCAGCACTATTACCAAGTTTGTACTCATATAAGAAAATGACGCGAATGTCGGCAGAATTCATATCGGCAATAAACTCAAAAGAAATAAAAAAGGGAAGACCTTCGAGAAAACCTATTTTGCTGAAATGAGTCTCTGGCAATGGACAATACGAGTATGAATGAGGTTATGCCAAATACAAAAGTATAACGAAAACAGGGAGGAAAACGTCCGCATGTAAAGAGAATCCGACATTTCATACGCACCAACCTAATATTTTCTTAGTATTTCTTTTCTTTTTTATAAACTATAACACACCTTTCACTTCCTTTTATTTAGAAATTAAATCACCACATTAATACCTTTTTTTTCAGTGATAACTTTCAATTGCACAAGTAAACGTAAATCAAAACACGTAGTTAGTTTTTTTAGAATCGGAATAAATACGATAATCAACACAAAAACAGTTTGTTCATAAATCAAAATAAAAAAACTGTTATTGTTGTTGCATGCCCCCGAGGTCAGCAGTGCTAGACCAGGTCCATGAGCGCGTACACCTTTAAAAAGTCTAGTACCATTAGTGGATTCTCCATCAGATCTCTCCCGGAGAGACCAAGGCATGGAAGGATATGTTCAGGAGAGGCCTGTTCATTTAAGCACTTGGAGCAAATTTTGAATTTTTTCGTACCCTTAACGAATTTCAAGTTACTAAATTGGCCACTTCTGAAACGGGCAATAGGCGTTTCTTTTCTTGTCTATCAAGACCAGTAGCCAAGGAAGCACCAGAACGCGCGCAGCGGTACCAATGATGCTCAGGAGGGATAATCCAATTGGTTTTATTCTCGTGTTTAATCTTTGAATGAATCTCCTGAAATGTGAGAGGTGCGGACGGCACACCTTACTCAGACACACCAGCTTTGGCCAAAGTGTCCGCAATCTCATTCCCCTCGAGATCCACGTGGGAAGTAATCCGTTGTAGGTGAATATGATGCGATACGGACATCCGTTTTAACATTTGAAGTTTTGAAACCCCAATCCTATCTCTCACTTGTTGCCATCTGGCCAAATGCTGTATTGCACTTTTACTATCAGACAAAACTCAAATCTGAGCTCCATGTGGAAGTGAATTCAGGAAGTCCAGAAAAAACTTTTAGAAAGAAATGCTATCAATTGTTCCCAACTGTAAACAAAATATATTCATATTTTAAGCGTATATAATTAATTTCTCATTTAAATAAAAACAAAATTTATAATCTAAATTCTATCAAATGTTATATAGAAACATAAATTAATATGCACTTATATTGTATGACAGAATCTTAACTGATGATTATTTAGCACATATAAGTATGCCAACAAAAATCTTAATATCTATCACTTTTCTTTTTAAAACAAACTTGATCAGACCATAAAAGTATTCACAATCATTTATAATGAAAACGTTTGAGAAAAGATGCAGTCTTTTATATAAACCTTATAATTCTTTTTTTTTTTAATTTTAAAATTATTCCATCTTATTATTTTAATTCAACACAATTTCGATTGTGCATGAAGATTATATAATAAACCACCAATCACACACACAAAAATACCAAAAGAATTAAAATGTATACAGGGTGTCCCAGAACGATCGCATAAACTCTGCATAGCTAGATTCCTCTTTGGGAGTGCATAAAAACTCCCCAAAGAAGCGTTCCTGTACAATCCCTAGTTTACGAGAAAAATACAAAAAACAAAGTATACTTTGTTTTTTTATATATGACGTTACTGCTGGGGTGCAAGAAAAAATATATTGGACATATCAAGAACATTATTTTTTTATCTTTCCAGATGATAATGTTTAAAATGTTCATCGCGTCATTAATGCGTGGGCCATGGAATGACGTTAAGCCGCCAGTGAACTGGTATTTAAAAGACTGCATTCTGCAGCAACCGGTAGACAAGAAATGTAAAATTATGCCATGTATTTGTATCTTGACTTGCGAAATTTAGTACTTTGTATTCATTCAATAAATGCTCGGAAACCTAGGTGGGTGGGGCCACGCTTGAGTTAGGCAGGTGCTACCAGGATAGCTTGATGAATCCAGACACTTCATTATGTTCTGCTCCTCAAACTTATTATAAACTTTTGACTATGGACCACCAACGTTAAATCGAGGTAAATGGCATCTTGCTAGAAACCTCACAAAAATCTTAGACCATAACTTTTTCCTATGGTGGCCATGTATTCCGTTCGTGACTACTGCAACATGTACTTGATGTACGGCCGAATGCACATAACAATACATTAAATTTACAGGAATATTTTATAAACGAAAACACACAATAACATTCTTAACAGACCCATACAACATTCTTCTTTTTAGACTTCAGCCAAATACTGCCCACCTTCCTCTCTTCTATTTTCAAAAAGGTTTTCCTGCCTCTGCAATGCCATCTCACATCGTGGAAATCATTACGATATTATAAATATAAACTGATATTTTTCAATTTCATGATATTGCATATTGTATAGTCAAGTTAGCTATAGAGCTAACCATTTTTGAAACTTTTATAAAATCCTCTATATTCTTCCTTCTAAATGACATTTACTGATAGTAATACGCATTCTTTTGTAATAAAAGAAAAAACTCGAAAAGCATTTACTTGCTCTGGTCGGAGAATGAAAATCAAAATTTATTCTAAATAACTCCAGATTGTAGAATATATAAGTGATCAGGATTTATTTTCTAGTTTATGGATCCGTGTGTGCTAGTAAAAGTATAATTATAAAAATTAGTCGAATTTAAAAAATAAATTTATATATCAAAATTCTTTATACTTTAGAACTAAATGGCTTATTAAGTTATAAATATTAAAAAAAAGTTTATATCCGAAAAACTGTTTAATAATATAAACATATTATAGGTTTTGCATGATTATTAATTATTCTTCTCATTACTGTGCAAATATATATTGAATGCGTGTGTATCATAAACGGTAGTAATTGTTCAGCAACTTTCTTGTATCTGCGTGCTGCCTGATTCATCATAAATTCGGTAACAGTTTGTGATCCGTTTCGTCACTGAATTCGGTAATTGGTGCCGTGCTTACCGGCCAGGTACATTAATTAACTAAAAAAGAAGAAATAAAAAAATACGAATCAGGGCAGTGAGATTGTTACTGAACACTCTTCCCATTTTAAACAATTTTCCATAACTAAGAGCTAAAAGGTTGATTATCATAGGTTGTGTTCATCATAGTGAAAAAATTGTAAAAAAATTATTTTGCTTGATTAAGCATTAATACCAATACTGTTTTTATTTAACAGCATTCTAACATGAAATTTAATAAATCCAGATTGTAAAGACTGTAACTGATAAGCATGTAATCCTTTTTCATGGCCACAGTTAAATACTGACTTTTAAAAACATTAAAAAATGCGATAGACTCATTTAGAAATTTCCTTTTCTTAGCTTAAATTCGTTATATACTATTCCTATCTTTTTTGTTTTATTATACACATTAAAAGCTCATGATTTCATGAAACCTCTAGCGAATGCTTTCAATTGGAAACATTTCACTTCATTAAAATGTTCAATAAACCGGTTTTATGATTTATAGTACAAATAATAAGTTAAATATACAAATAATAAAATGATTGAACATGGAAACCAGTAGTGTAAACTGTGAGTTCTTCAGTTGCAGGTAAGCATGATTAAATAATAAGGATAAATTTCATAAAAAATAAGAAACTTCTATTTTTAATTATGAATATGTTTGGTATCTGATAAAGCTACTTTCAGTATGATTATCTTACGATACTGAATAAGTAATAACATAATTAACATTGAAGCTTTTCGTCAAATGAACTTCTATCTTCATATCGTAACTACCATTTTATAAAAATCTTATAGTATACGCCTGTCAAATTTTTGATGAATGGTTAAATTGACGGACTCGCATGAAATCGAAAAAAATTGATCATGAGAGCTTTAATCTCAGTTATTTCATATCGGAATTTTTAATGCATTGTTCGTAATTAATTTCAATGGACATAAAAACTCTCAAACATGTGATTTCAGTATTCCTTACGTCATAATGTACATGGTACCGGAACTCTATTCCCTTCAAGAACAGTGGCGTGTGGTAAATTCTCTTAAAATTGCGTTAATATATAAACGCTAAGATAGAGAAAAAATATGCATCGAATTTTTCCTTCTTTCTTCATTCCCACAATGTCAGTTTTAAAAGAAACAATTACTTCATCTTATAAATTTTCGAAAAATGTTTTTACACACTGCAGTAAATGTTGTTTTGGGTTTTCTTAAATCTGCAAGTGAAAAAATATTTTGGAAAGTTGATTAAAAATACCTGACTTTAATAAGTGCGTGACTAAATGAAATTTCTGAAATTTAGTCTCATTTGAATTACAAATGG